>JARQSW010000778.1:359469-402841 GCA_030142375.1 Calameuta pallipes | reverse complement strand
GAGAGAGCGAGAGAGCGAGAGAGCGAGAGAGCGAGAGAGCGAGAGAGCGAGAGAGCGAGAGCGAGCGAGAGAGAGAGAGAGAGAGAGAGAGAGAGAGAGAGAGAGAGAGAGAGAGAGAGAGAGAGAGAGAGTACGCTTAGAGAATTTTGAAAAAGTATGAAAATAGCTTTGTTATCAGTAATTTCATAAATTTACATTTACATCTATACCATACGATATTATGTATTCTCAGCTTTCCTTTAAATATTGATAATATACTTATATCCTTACTAAACAAGTATTAATCAGTATTTAAATAAAATCAAGTGTCACAATAAAATACTCAATACAAATTAATATCTCAATTATTTGTCTCTCAGCGCGATATCTCTACTGAGATAACATTTTTTCAATGAAACATTAAGTAAAAATAAAAACTTTAGATAACATATCCTCGTATACCCGGTTCAACATTTCAAGAGTGTCGCTCTCTTTTTTTCTATCTAATCCAAACAAAAACCAAGTACCGAATACTCCTATTTAAATTCGTTTATCATAAACAATTATTCCCACGAGGCTTATAAAGTCCAAAACTTTCATATATACAAAATGAATTGGTAACATGGAATAAAGGTGGTAAAGATCTCACGCGTCTCCCATGTATTTTATAAGTTATTTGAAATTTGTCTAATTTTCTGAACTCCCCCCCCCCCCCCCTTCAAACTCCCCACAAATCCAAATTAGCATTCACATTGGTCAATGACCAATGAAAAATTGAAAAAACTATATAGAATCCTTAATATACATATTGATCTCTGAGGAATGAGCATATAAGAAAAAGGTTGAAGTTAATAAAAAGCAAAGGAATCTCAACGTCAAATCGAATATCAAATAATAATTTAATCACAGCCAGTCAGGTGCATTCTCTGCAAGTTCTGCATTGGCCGATCGTAAAAGCGGACAGCTAGGGAGTTTCAGTAGTGGAGCCCCAATCTAGGGCAGCCCGGTTTACCCCTTACTGTAGAGTATTCACCTCGCGCCTGCGCAGAAGACCTTACGGGGTGCACTGCCCCGGTTTCAAATGCCTTCAAGGTCTCCCGGTCCTTACATAACCCTCTTTTCCTTTTCGGTCACATAACGCGAGACCTTGTAAAGCAATAATCGAAAAAAAAACAAAAAAAAAAAGATAAAAAGTCAACATCGATCAATATCATCGGTACGAGTATAAAAATCGCGTATAACCAGCTAAGCGGCAACTGGTATTAAATAAACATATCCAAATAAATCACAAATGCACGTGCTCTGTCATTAACGATTATTAACTTTGAACAAGTGGCACTACCGATACGTAGGTGTTGGTGTATAGATATAGGTATAGAACGAAAAGAAAATTTCATACTAGAAATCATTTACAAAACTCGATTCGCGCCCAGGTCGACAATAGGATGTGTGACATGCGTGTGTCATGTGGACACGTGTCAAAATTCGTTATTTTCAAGGATACGCGAGAGGGACATACATATGTGTACACTTTTAATAAAGCGTCGATGCGTGAAAATAGGAAATTGTATGTAGCTTCGTGAATATCGTAACGTCCCTTTTTTTCTTTTTATCTTGTTGAAATGACAGTCAGTGGCGATTGGTCGGGTGCATTGGGACGAAGAGGTGACGGGGTTGAAGCAGAGAGGTAGTGACCTAGTACAAGTGACCGAGATGCATGACCTGGATACCGGTACCGTACAGGTGTCCCACTGCCCTCTACCCCAAAAAACCAATATAGCGAGTAGAATCCAATGACGGAAGGACGAATGACTGATGAAAATGTCAGTAAGGGTGAAGGCAAAGGAGGTATGATTAGATGCTGATAAAAAGGATGCTGCGTCAAGATCAGTAGTGCTTTTGAGAGTAGTAAGCTTTAACAGAGTATAGATTTTACTGCTTTTCGTAACTTGGTTTACTTTCTTGGCCAATCAGGCTCGTGGGATGAAGTGCTAAAAGTGGCTTAGCCAAGATTTTTTGGCAGGTAAATATTTGAGAAAATAAGGTGTTCTGGTGGATCATAGATAGGCTGCTTATATTAGGCGGGTTTAAATTTACTGAACCACCTCAAGTTTGTTCTTATCACAGAAAGATTTTCAAAGGGTCGCGACCTCACAGATTAACCCTTTCTATATGGAGATTCGGAAGCTGATGGTTACTCATTTTTATTTTATCAATATGATATTTGTCTTTCAAAAATTAATCGAACCCCTAATTTTTATTACTGATATTTTTTTATTTAATCCACTCGCTTTTTTCCTAGGATCTACCTCATCTCGGTGTATACTATTGTTATTAACAATTCAAACGCGGATGGTCAATGGAATTAATTTTCATCCTATTGAAAAATAATATCCCACAGTAAAGGCAGTGTTCTCAATTGCAGTAGCCACACTGAACTATAATTTAAGAACTAGTTCACAACCTTAAGGATACATTAACTCCACGAACAAGGCTAAAGCTTGTCGCTAGATAATGCAGCATTGAAAACAACCCCCGGCGCCACACTAGCGAATCGTAAATCAGACTTCACCCTTGGCCAAGCAAGCAAAAGCATAAATCTACGAATTCCTCTATAATGGCGATCCAATGTCAATGCCAGGATTAGCAGTTTATATTCGAATCGCCAGTACCAACATTCACCACCGAAATACAACAGTAGCGATATTGTCCGAAATTTCGAAATACGTAAACTCCGTCTCTCGCAATATGCATCCCACATGAATTTCAGTCTCACTCCAAAGCAGACACGCTTTTGGAATTCCTATCGAAGTAAAATTTTTAAAGCCAACCAGTCGGCCATAATTCAAGTGTTTTATTATTTTTCCATCTTTATCAGCAATCGTATAAAGACTCAATATAATCGCTACCATCTCTACGAAATGATCCTGATCGTTTCCAGCAAGGTCATCCGCCGTGATCTTAGGTTGAAAATCGACCGGGTGCATAGGTCATCCTATACCTAGGGACAAAGGTTAAACACGCTATCTATCTAAGCTGAATACTAGCTACAATCGAGACTGGCAGCACTAGGCAGGTATCTGTCTGTGACCCAGATGCGTAATTATCTTCTCACGAGGCACGACCTTGGACAGGCCAGTTCTGAACTGGGCCATGTCTCTGTCTGCATACCAGCCTACCTAACTATACCTGACCTAACTGTCAGCCTACCTGACTAAAATGTCAGCTTAACCTAGCTCGGAGTCACTCGTCTTACTTACAGCATCTTTCCAAGACATTGTCACCTGAATTCGTTCAACTTCATCTTTCCCCCCTTCAACCCTGTTAACTTCCGCTTCCCAGTTGCCCAAGACTCTTTACGTATTTCAGCGGCGTCGACCGTACGAATATTTTACGAGCATCCACTACTTCGAAATCGACTACCGCGTTGCCAGGAGAGCGCAAACTTTTTCGACAAATCAAAAATCTGTCTTAAGGAAGAAACTCTTGGAAGTAACGTGATAAAAGATAAGAGTTATTCTTTATAAATTTTTTAAGTAACAAACCTATACCATATTATCGACACGTGTATGGATTATTACTTGAATACAAAAAAAAGATTTTTACTCTTTTTAAGAATATAAATCGTACCTACTGACAGACCCAAGGAAGATTTTCGCTCGAATGGTCTTTTTGACGTTAAAACTTTTTCAGTCAATTCATACGAAACGGGAACCTTATGTATATTACTTGCAATACCAAAATGGCGCTTGGTACCATTCACCTTTGACAGACCCGTCCGACCGTATAGATATCTTGCCTTATTTCGTTTAAGGGTTCCCGAAAGAATTATTATCCCCGTAAAATTTGCTCTCCCAGCAACCCTTGGGGTCATGTGGGTCATCGAATGCTAAGGTAAACGTGCTGAAAAGGAAAAGGAGGTCGCCAAGTCGATGGGTTGAGATTGTTCAAGGATACTTCCTGGCTGGGTCATAGGACATTGCTGCTCCGTGGGGGTGGATCGTTCTCAGGTAAACCCGTTGCTGCTCCGGTGACCAGGTTGAACTCCAACCACCCACCCACCCACCCACCCACCCACCTACCTCTAAATCATACACCATCAACTGGGACGCTGACCCACTTAATTTACCTGTATATATACAGTGTCTCAAGAGTCATGGAACTTGGGAATAAAAAATTTCATCCCCCAAGTATAATCAAGTACAAAGTCCTTAGACTTTAGAATACCGGATAGGGTCGTGCATTATGATTTAATTAATTAATCACTCTGTGATAATAGCGTCGATAAGGATATACAATCTCTTTGAAATTATTGTTTTAGAAAATCATTAATTTTCAATTGAAATTAGATCGATTATCGAACACCCCTCAAGGTTTTCTCTCTCATGCTCGATGCTTTGAAATAGCTTCATTTGTAAAATGAGTTCGAATCGCAGTTAAATCGATTCGAGATCGCCAGGTAAATGAAGCTAGTGGCAATTAAACAAACAGACAAAGCGAATTGAACATGAATACCTCACATGTGTGACGATCTGGCATTTCATTTTGTGTAAAAGTAGACCGAGGGGGGGGGGGCGCAGGTTAGGGGGTGTTGATTAATCCCCAATGTACTTTTAGTCTTGTTTATAACTAGTTAAATTATGTTACCTCCGTATGACCCAGCTCGTTATCATGGCACAGACATGAGTTTCCTAGCACAATATTAATTCCTGCAATAAAATTGTTCATACGCCATAATTACGTACTATTAATTATTCAATTACTATATGATTACCTCTAATTGCTTAAACTTTTATGTACGGCATACACTTTATTATCAGATACGAATTGTTATAATGGTGAAATACCTGAAACAATTCGTTCCTTGATTTCAGGATAAAATTCAATATGTACAGTAGGTACAAAAATTATAGGGTTTTGCGCGAATTTTGCCAGTGGTAGAAATGCAGCTTCTGTGGGGTAGGTCAGGAGAGTATATTGTAGCCATGCCCATAGGTGTGCATGATGAAAGTAGGAACGGGGTTGGAGCTCGGGAAAAGGGGGTTGAAGTTGGAGTAACGGGTAGCGGAGTGATCGGCAAATGTAGGTCGGCCGCGAGTATTGCACCCCTTTGCCTTGACACAAATGCAGGTTATCTAGCCTCACTTAGTTGAGGTTAGCTTTGCATCGATTCTTTAAATGCCTAAACTGTTTTATTCGATAAGAAACGATTGGATTTTATTACTTCGCTAATACAGTTTACGAGCAGATTACACGGTAATTGTATAAAGTGCAGATCTATGCTCGAGAGTCGTATATACGAATTGGGTAGGTAGATACTAGGTATTTTTTTTTTTTTTTTTACATATTGATAAGAGGCACTTGTAATCGATAATTAATTTAAACGTTCAATCGACTATCCGTGATCGTTGTAGTTGTCAATTTTGTTTTTATATTAAAAATTCTTTGAACGTTGATCCTTTCGAAGATACTCACGCGTCGATTCATAATTTATGATAAATTATTCTGTCGGCCTGACTAACCTCGTGGTACGCGGTTTTTTTCTTTCTTTTTCTTATCTTCGTTTCTTTCAACTGCAAAGCGGAACGCATTGTTAATAACATATTTTCAACACTTGCGTAATGACGGAGTCTCGTATGCATGATTCGGATGTGGGAGCAGTTGTGTACACTCGGAGACGCTTGTACTCCACCTGAGGAAACTTATCGTTGGACTTGGCATTAAGCATATTCTGTCTCGATTCTGGCAGTACGAAAGTTATTCATTATTATATCGGGTGATATATTAATTAAGCGAACGAAATAATCAATCGGGGATAGGACGATACCGTGCAATATGGTCTTATCATAAAGACAATAGAAATCGTAGGTCTAACGATCGCTTATGTCACTTTACCAAAATTACGTATATGATTTTCGTTTAAGATTTTCAAATCTTTAGCCTTGTATATGCTTAATTGTGAAATTGGTAGTAAAGGAATACACGAAATATTCAAGTAGCATTGATACAGGGTGGTAATATTTTTTTTAATGCACCCAGCTGCATAAGAGTCCAGAATACAGGGGAAGCATAATTTCCAGATAGATAAAAAATATTTCCAAAAAAACAATAGCAGACATTTTATTTGGAATATTCATGAATCGTGCGGCACTGCGATATTTCTAAGTTGCATTATATGTTCGACCTATTTTCATACCCCATTGTCTTCGAAGACGGTACCAACCTTACGAGTTAACCCTTAGAAATAATCTTTGACAAATTTTATTCAATTTGCATAAAACAGTTGACTTGGTCGAGAGCCAAAAAAAAATCGTATATGCGCCTGATTCAAAAAAAAAATATATATACACACATAAAAACAAAAAAGTGCAACCCGACATAAAGAAAAGCAGAGCCTCACAAAAAAGCATCCCCTAAAAATATATTATTCAAAATTTTTCCAGCCAATTAATAATCAGCCAAGAATTCACTAAAAAAAATAAATGCATCCAATACGACTATATCCCACTACCAACGTATTACCCTCGCAGTATCTGCACCCTCAAAGAAAATCAACCCTTTTTGCTTTTTCTCAAAAATATACACATATATAATGACAGTGGCCAAGTCATGAGCTACAGGTAATGTTGATAAACATGAACGTAGGAACGTAGTAGAATTACGGGGTAGTAACGGAGGCTGTCGAGGGTGAGTAGAGAAGAGGGTGTTCGGTAGGGATACGAGCGAGCCCCAGTTTCCGACTGAGACTTTCGAAGCGAGGGTAGCGACGCCGGGCGTCGGGACGCGGTCACCTCGGGGCGTTCACCCTGTGGCAGCGCACTCGATACCTACCAACCGGCCCACCTACCCTTCTGCAGCCGTTCGTCCTACCACCAACCTACAACCTACAACGTGCCCTACTATAGTATAGACCGTGCCTATACTACCCCTACTATATACTATAGTACCGTACACCTATGTAGTACTATAGTTATAGTCCATGCACCCCAGCAGCTTCTTCCCCCAGTGGTGCACACCTAGGATACACCCCTGGGTTACATCCATAGGTCGGCGGCCATCGACTACAGATATTATATATACATATAGCCAAGTATGCAATGCACATTGCATTGCATCCTGGAAATTGATAGACGTTCGATAATCCTGCACATTATGCATTAGACGTTTTAATCGACTCTATGCACGACCCTCTAGTCGCCCTCCTTTCTGTTTCATCCCCCTTTCGAATGGTCTGATCGTCAAGGTACTAGTGCGCCATCTTTGTTCTCTAGTGCTGCATCAATTTCCGGGATACAGAGGATATATATATAGCGCGATGCCGTAGACAAGGTTTTTGTGCATATCGATCGGTAGTTACCTAATCCGTAAACGCGAGGTACATTGAATATCGTCCTTCGTAAGGGGACGCTAGTTTTTTGTAGAAATTGTTATTTTTATTTTATGGAACATTCGGCCACTTTTCACGTAGCGACGATTTCAGAAAAATAGCTGAACGGTCGATCGTTTTTCTGAAATTTTGGATATGGCACAGCATGTGCTTGAGTGGGAAAGTATCTTTTTCCTTATTCCGTAAGAGACTCTGCGCGCCACTGGGTATAGTCCCAGTCGATTTCCCTGCTCTTGATTTAGTGCCTCTTTCTACCAAGCAGTCCCTTAAATCTAACAGGTCAAAGGCCATGGGAAAAAAAATTACTAAAAGTCTGTAGAGCTCCTCTCTACAAGCACCTGGCGGCTCGAGGTAGTCCTGATTGATGAACGTTTTAGTTCCTGAAAAGAATCTATTCTGTTTGAACAATTTGTAACTTGAATGGCCAACATTTGGTTGCTGGCTTTCGAACTTATCGAGTGCTGAAAAATTGGAGGTTTCAGGTGAAAATGTGTTACTTGAAATAGGTCTTAATTGTCACTGTAAAAAATAAAGAGGACGATAATTCTAATCAATCGAGATTCATAAGAATCAATTTATTACTGTTATTATTATTACTTGAGAATTTTATTTTGAATATTTTTCACTACTAAAATTCAATTCGAATCGATATGCAAATTTTGATTTTCACTGCGAAATCATATGATTCCTTATTGATTTACATATGAAAGCTTCCTGGAGGTGCGACTCGCTCAGACGCTGCACTCTTTAACGTCATAATGTCAAATGGAAATTGACTCCGAGTATAAAGAAATTTCTTGCCAACTTTTAAGCGTGCGAATTACAATATCACTGGCGAACGATCTCACCATCCAGAGAGACCGGTGACTAACTCAAGGTAAAGATGGCTTCTGCTTTCAGTTCATAGATTCAGAATGTATTTTCGTGTTCTCTCAATTTACAAAATCCTATCGATTCATAACTAATCCAATCAGTTTCAATTATCAGAACATAACTTACACAATATCAATACAAGTACCGTGCATAAAAATATTCAAATTGGACTAATAACTCGAATACATCGAATAAAGAATTTAACCCACCAGTTCCACCCTATACTGGTATATTAATTAATAGCAAAGTTTGATCCTAGACGACGATTAAAGTGCCAGCCTTCAGATTGTAATCAAGTAAATTTATGGTATTACTCGTTTGGTCTCAGTACCAATTCCCAACGTTGAGAGAACAATTCAAAATTCCAAAAGCGTAACTGGGAAATTCATTTCTCTAGGGAATTAGAGCACCTGAAAAAATATGACGACCCTCAAATCGAATTCATTGGATCGACAACCCTTTTTGCTTTAACAGAATGAACTCTTAACCCGCGTCTGGCTAAGGGTGCGATTGTACGAGGTTCCGAGGTAGACAATCCAATCAATAGCATCATCGTCGATTTTTATCGTTCCGCTTCCAGGTGAGATTCGCATGAAAAGCTTCCACGCGAAATGAATCAATAAGACGCTCGTGAAGCTTATCGTAGACGTGATTCGAATCCCGTATTTTTCACCTGCATTCGCGACCCAAATTCCACAGCATCCGAATGGACCGCGGAACCCCTAGTGCCGAGTGCAGTATGAAGATAGAAAATTACGAGGGTGGCAGGATGAGGGTTGAGCAGGGTTCGATTCTTACAAAACGGGTTAAATATAAAATATTAAGGGTGCTTCCAATACGAAATTGACAGATGGGGTTGGATGCTGTAAATCGACTTTTTAAAGATTAAGTGATACTTATTGTCTGCCCACCCTGGGTGGAAATAATTATTTATTTTTCATAAGTACGCGATAGGGTGAGACTCCTGATGATATTTTATTATTTACTGTAAGGGATTATTGTTCTTATTTTTTTTTAAGAAATTAAAAATGATTTAACAGCTGACAAGTAAGTTTTTATCAGAATGACCTTGATCCTGATTAGCCTGAATTACGATTGTTGGGAATGCGATGACTTATTGTTTCTGCATTAAGTAGATGACGTAAATAGTTAATTACTGTGATCTTTGTATATCAATTGATAAATGCAAGAAAGCTGTTAGGTAATTAATGATGATCCCGAGGTATTCTTGAAAATTAATTATGAAATATTTAATTTTTAGTTGATGTATATTTTTCATTTACATAATATTTTAGCTCAACGTTCAGTCGTGACGTATCTTGAATATTTTCAAGGTCAGGTTAAATCGATAATCGACAAAATGTTATTTAACTGATAACGCTTTGCGGATAATCCTTTTATGTTAAATCACGTAACAATGGAATAAATTCAGTGATATCGTTATAACGATAGGCGATAAAATACTAGATTTTGTTATCTAACAAAGAAAGTTCATCCCGTGTCAATCTCTGTGATAATCCCGAAGGATTAATTCATAAACCCATTTTGTATGTAAATTTTGTAATGCCTTCTGTATATTTGTCAAATAACGTTTTACGTATTTAACGGCATACGATATATTAACACGGGAAAATCGTTACGCTGTCGAAATATATATTAAATGAAAGCTTTCAAAATTTTAAATAACCCTTTCGGAAAGTGGAAACAGCAGAAAGTTTCTTTATTGGCAGTTTCTGTGCCAATAAAGTTTTTCATAAAATATATCATACCGGAAGTCTTGACTCCAATTCTTACAAAATATATCATTTCAGACACAAACCAAAGAAACGAACCATTAGAGAAACCGAAAGTCGTTATAAAATCCCGAAGTTGATAAGGTGGATGGCCCAGTCATCGGCCATGTACCAGTAATCGTCAGTTGTGTTATAATACTATAGATTTTGCTATAATCAAAGCACACACTAACGATTACTAGTAAATGGCCGATAATTCGGTCATCCACCCTACCTGATAACCGCGAATAACTCACCGACAAAGAATTAGTTGCTATAAAACTTTTAAAAAGCTTAAAAATAATCCGTCGCTCCCACAGAGAGAAACATCGAATTTTCGCAAAATTGATAATCGCCCGATCGAATGTAAAAAAAAAAAATGAAAAATATAATAATAAAATTATAAGTTCGTTTGACATAATATTGTCAATAAACTTTTAACAACGTTTCTTATTAATATTACAATTAATTCATTCATCTAATTCGCCCGTAAAATAAGAAATAAAACTCGTCTGAATTCAACCTGAAATATATCAGCCACTGTGATAACATTTGTTCAAGACAGTATATATATATATATATACTCACGAACGAAGATATTGCTCATAAGTGTAGCAGGTAAACAAAATACGATGACAAGTACATCGGCCACGGCGAGGTTCATGATGAAAAAGTTGGTGACGGTCCTCATCCTCGGCGAGCGATACACAACGGCGATAACAAAACTATTACCGATAAGTCCAACAACGAATACCAGCACATAAGCAACACAATATACAGCTGTCATGGCTATACTGTGCCTGTAAAGACGATCAGGCATCTGATCGATCGAGAGATTGGCATTGTCACTGGAATTTAAAAGTCCCCCAGATTCCTCCATTGTGGATCTTGGACTCATGGCAGCAACTTCCGCCAGGGAACTATTCATGTAATCACCAAGGTCATTCTTGAAATTAACGATAAAATTACTGACAGACGGATTGACAGTTGTCAATACGTTATTTCCGTTGGTCCTGCGACGAGAGTCAACGTCAAATTCTTCAGAATCCGGTAGTCGAAGCGATGCCATCTCGAGTAAAGTCGAAGGGGGTTGCAACATTTGGATGAACTGAATTATCGATCGACGATCCGTGATATGGATTATTGAACTCTCATCGATAATAACAATGGTATTCCGGAAATGGGCCAACTTCGTTATCAGACCTTGCGTGTAGGGGATGATCGATATTGATCCTGGATCCTTGAAGAAGGATCACACCAAGCACTTTCGATTCCAGTCGAAAAGGACCACGTAAATGATCCTCATCAAGGGATATTAAAAAAGAAGTGCACTCGATAATTTGAAAATTATTAAATTTTTGATTTTTGGATTTAAAAAAAAAACTTTCTTCACAAAGAAACGGGAAAATTCTTCCGATCAAAGTTACGCGTACCGTCTTCTTCTGTTAACTATGAACGACTAACGATGCCTGCCACTATTTTTTTTCGCAATTAGCGATACGCCTTCCGACACCTGTATATACGTATATACGTGTCAGTATAAGCATTGGGAAACTTCAGGCTGAAATGACTTGTCGATCACTTGCACGAGTCGCGCACGAAGATAAATTTTTTCTTTTTTTTTTCTTTCTCTTTTTTTCAGTCGACACAACAATGATTTCTTTCAAGATACGTATATTCGTAATAGAGCGACTGTTGTTGTTGTTGTTTTTTTTTGTATTCTTTAGTTTCCTTCAGACTCGCATTTTTTTAGCTTTTGTCACTTTCCTTGACTCGTGATTGACGCGAGTCTCTCCTCCGGAGGATTTACTCTCTTTTTTCTCTTGATTTTATTTATTTTTTTCTCTTCTCTTTAGATGTTCCTCGTTTAATGAAGCTTCTCTAGAAGGCGAACGCAGACTGTTCAGATGCGCCCGAAGCGGCGGGCTGTCTGGCGAAACTACGGAAACTGCGCAAGCGTTGCCCACCTTCTATTCGCGATCTACATCCACCTTCTTATTTTTATGCTTTTTACAGATTCTCATCCCGGGATCTTCGTTACTAGACCGGACATGCCTTTACGGCGAGATAAATTATTAAGGATAAATTATTAATACACGTCCTGTAAATCGATTCCATCACGCAGGTATCGATGAGGGTGCAAAATTTTAGTGCGAATGGAAAATCAAGGGTGGCAGGTTTTTTTTAGGCAAAATATTTTTTCGAAAATTTGATCTATGCTAGAATAAATTTTTCATAGTCGTCTTTAGGTATGTAATTAATTATTACAGTCACTGTACACGTTAGAGTTCTTTGACTGGTGCACTGGTAAAATATGGATTCATGAAAATCTATTTTTAACTCTCTTGTTGATGGTACTGTATGTAACTGCGTTATTCGCATTGATAATACTGTGCGTGAAAAAGAATTTTTTTAATGTAATAATGATACAGTTGAAGACAAGTTTTTAGGAGAGATATATAATTATATTACTTTATATGCATATATATATGTATAAGAGAGTGCTAAGCGTGACTAATTAAAAGTTATTTTGATCAATGTTTTAATGATATTCAAAATGAGTTTTTCGTATGATTCTTTGTTTTTTTGAATATATGAATAATCTAATGATCCTTACTGCAGACGATTCGTTTTTATCAAACGTGAATGCAATTTGAATTTAATCAATTTCGCGCCAGTAGCGTAACTAGTATCGAGCCAAGACCCGCATTGCGGGATAATATCTCGTTTAAAACTTTGTAAAACAAGATAATATTTATGCACAGAGACAATTAAATTATTTGAAAATTTTTTTTTTTTTAAGAATCCCGTAATACACGAATCCGTCGATTGGAGTTTTCGCAAGAAAAATTATAACGCTTTGCACTACTCCGTTGCAAAATTTTATGACGGTTTCGCGTTATTAAACTCGTTCTTTACTTTTCTATCCACTTCCATGCAAAAGACTGAAAAGTTTCGAAGTTTCATATAAAAAGTTTTTGACATTAACGCGACAACGGCAAATTCATTTTTTTTTTTTTTTAATAATAACGATCACATGACAAGTATATACATACTTTGATAATTCAAAGGGTTTCTATCAGCATCATCATAATTCTTATGAAAATGTTCATATAAAATGTTTACCTCAATAATATTATTTTTTTTTTCTTCTATTTTATCCGAGCATCTCGTCGTCACGTGTGTCACATAAACTGTACACTTGTACAACGCATCTGTCTTGAAAGTAATGTTTGCAAAGTATCAAGTCAATTAATTTAAGCGCGACACGTGAGAGTTTCAATTTCACTTAATAGATATACCTAATAGCGAGTGATTAAAATCACAATTGAGGTGCGATCGATTATTTAAATTTGCTTACGAGAAAATAAAAAATAATGCGAGGACATAATGATTCGTCGACGTATTAAACACGAATGACAATTTCTCCTCAATATTAATTGCCCTTGATCCTGCACATATAGGTTTTGTCAAAAAAAAAAAAAAAAAAAAAAAGTGAACTTGATTATGCAAGCGTAAATAATTGACATTCTTTCGAAACTGAGAAGAAGCGTATTCCGTAGTGATTAATTACAGGAACAATGTGAAGCAATTACAGGATACATAGAAAATAGTAATTAATCATTGCTGCTCAACAATATATATATATATACTCATACGTATTTTATGAATCTAGGTGACATAAATTTTTGAAACAATTTTAATCCTGTCCTCGTGAAAATATTTTGCATGAAATACAAATGAAAATAGTACGTGTCACGGGAAATAAAATGTTGCCAAAAAAAAAATGCAAATTGACATTTGTTCTAATCTATGTCTGGTTTTATTGAATTACGATCGTGATCGATATCTTCGCTTTAGACATCCAATCAATATTGGGTAATTAAAATGTAATCTGAGAATATCATTAACAAAGTTTCAAAACGAATAACGTCATCCATGTCTATCTAGGTCATCCCTTACATTCTAACGAAGCAATCGAAGACACTCGGCTAATACCCAATCACTTGCAATCAACGCTAATCAGTAAGTGATAATGGCAAAAAATTTTTGAAAAGTGAACAATAATTATTTTTTGAAAAATAAAAAAATTTTTATAACCACCTCGATGTCTCGTAATTCCTTCACCTGGAGTAACCGAGAAATTTTATTATACGGACGTAATCATTTTTCATCCCTTATCTTTGCACACGATCGTCGCCAATTTCCGCCAACACATCCCTTCCTTATCAAGGCAGGAATAAATGATGTCCGAAAGCAAAAGTATCGTACCTGTTACACGTACGTTGAACATGTGACCCTAAGCTGATCAACACTTTGTGGCTCAGTGAACCCAAACTCCATGAATTTATGTTGCATCCTGCCATTTTGGATGTTGCGACACTCTTACCAACCCCTAATAACATTTGGTCCACGATAAGATACCAACTTACGAAAACACTCACGAAAGATTGTATTTTGTACGGGAAAATGTTCATAGGGGATGCTACTCGCCATTAACGGAAATAATAAGCCGTCAGATGTTTTACGAGGCAAGTACCGTCTCCAGGGACGGAAACTGTGGATGAGGATGCTGGGGATGCAGTTGGAATTGTTGCATCGATTACGAATTTCCAGATAACATACCATTTCCAGATACTATCCCAAAGTACCAAGTTCATTCTCTACGACTGTCTATACGACCTTTTCATTGGTTTTGTAACAGTAAATTCATATATGTATTCACCAAAACGATGAAATTGGTTTTTCTCCCACTTTCCACGGTGATACCAAAAATAAAGTGATAGAATGAAAAAAGAATTAAAATTTATCATTAATTAAACATCACCACTGTGCCATAACTCTACGTATAATGGGATATCAAACAAATATTATTTGTATTGTGATTTCATTACTTTTCTTCATCAATACAAATACAGGGGTTCTTAAAATAGATATTAAAGTAACTGAATGACGACTTATATGTTTTTCTTAGGAACCTATTGACGTTCTTTAAGACACACGTGATATCTTCCAAGTGGTCATTGGCATTCTCATAAACTGAAATAATCGTTAGATTTGATGTCGAATGTAACCCCCCCCCCCCTCCAACCCCCCCTTTTCGAACAACCACCCCAACGGAATTCGCTCTCGTAAAAGCAGCCAAGCGAACTCGCATACTTTCTACGTGTAGATACGAATGCACGCGAGACTGGATAAAGCAACCATTGGATTACGGTGCGTCGTCTTGTGCTTCGGATGTTATTGAACTTTGAACTGTAAAAAGAATTATGATGTCCTGTGGGAAAAGAGATCCGAACGCAGAATGTTGCCCATAAGATATCTTTGATCGTGCAGCATGCATAAGTTTCATCTAATCAAATAGTACAGAAAAGTCTTCATATTGAAACCAGCTAGGAAATGTCTTTGCTTAGGAACACATTGGATAATAATATTTAAGAAGGACGCTAGAAATATTTTTTAAGGGTAAAAGAAATTTTTCAATATACTCAATATAGGGTGTACGAAAATTATAATTAACTTTGACAAAATAATATTATAGTATGCATTGCCACGACGATGGGTTGGGTTATCAAGGAACTTTTCTATGAATCTACTTGAAACGTCTGATAAGGAAGTTTCTGAAATCGTTACCTAAGAATACTTGGACTTTTTCACTCTCGCCACTTTGAAAGTGGTAATTGAAAAGATCCACGTAGATTGTGGGTAACATCGTTCTTGGCACCACAATGAAATAACTTTTTGATAACAGTGATAACGTTAACCTAAACAATGTCTAAGTCAGCCTTTCCGTATGTTGAATAAAATTCTTGTCCCAGGTCATACCTGTCATATATCGGTGACACCATCGAAGACCCTTGTATATTCCATGATAAGAATTGATACCCATAAAATGATTTCAATAAAATAAGTTTCAATAAAAATTCTTTATGACTAAATAATTTCAGGCTTCATACTATTTCTTATGGCTATTTCCATCCGTTCTCCTATAAACTGAATGGCTAATGGGTTCACAGACACTTATCTGTTTTTTTTTTTTTTTTTAATAAAATTATTTAAAACTTCTTATAATGAGTTTTTGAGTGTAAGGCTAAAAGCATTTAATGCTGTTTAAACTCTTAAGGGCTCCTTTTTTTTTCTACTTCGGGCAACCATAATGCAATCTTCTGGAACGAGCAGGAATAAAAGGTCGGCTACAAAGTTCCATCTAAGCCATAACTCTTGTGACATCGATGCCATCACTATCGACTTTTTACACAACGAGTATCCGGCGACTGACTAACTGTTAAAAGCTGCTCCAACTTTCTCGCCAATTGAACCAGCTTGATAGTAGATGGCTTAAAAGCTGAAATGTTGCGATAGCGTAGATTGCATCGTGTTCGGAGTTACGGAAACACGAAGGTTTTTTTTTTCCTTGGGAAAAAAAGTATATAAAATATTCTATTATTTCTCAATAATGAGAATCGCTTTTTTTTTATTGATACGACATTGAACTAGATTTTTTTACGAGTATCATGAAAGTGATATCGTATTATGTGGTCTTATTAGAATATCGATGACCTCCAGTACATGGAATTGTCGAAATGGATAAAGGTCGAACTGTTGTTATGTCAATATATCGATTTTTAATAACGATACAAATCGTCCCGATTTTTTTTTACTGACTTTTTATCTTCAGATTTTATACTGAAATCCACGTATTCCCATATGGTATCGTGATATTCACACATGCTTTAAAATCTTCACGTTTCATATATTTACGTAGCTATGTGCTATCATTGTGAGAAATGTATCAACTGAGCCACGAGAGAATTCGATAAGTTTAAAATGAAATTTTCTTTCTGAAACCAGGATTTTTCTATGATACGTGAACTTTGAATATCTCGGACCTTCTTCGTTTTTAGGTAACAGTCAGATTTTACGTATCTGAATAAAAGATACTGCATGCTTTTTGCGCTGGATAAAATTTTTTTTGAAAATTATTACTTGTATTGCTTTATCTTTTTTTAATAATACCAATGCGTTTCTATGCTAGCGTCACGTCACTGACAAGCTTTAGTTCGTGTGTAAAGCCATATCTGGTTCATTGGGGGTGGAACGAGGAGCAGGAAATAAAACGCTTAATCAAAAAAAAGGAAACAGAATGGGAAATAGCTGGGAGTTGCTTTGGGAATAGAAAATAAAGAAGAAAGAGGGAAAACGAAAAAAAAAATTAATGTATTTTAGCTCACAGTGAACTCCCAAAGAAAAAGCTTATTGGAAATCCTATATTTTCGAAAATTTTCAAATATTACAACTCACTCACTTTATCAATACCTATTTCTACATTGCTTTCAACTCCAAATAATAAAAGAAAAATTATAGATATATTAATCAATCCCAGTACATGACACTGCATGGAAGCAAATGAGCTTTTAATAACAATTTTTTTATATCACCGTTGGGACCACTGTTGAAAATCTACATCGACCCAACAAAATTTTGTATTTCAAATCAAAAAAAAAATAACACCAATCGGTAACAGGCTTACACGAAACACCCGAAGTTACGCGCAAGAAGTATAGGACCAAAGGGATGAACGATTTTAGTACATTGAAGTATAAAAGTAATATTTTTCAGTCATCCAAGATTAATTTCATTTTTGGCGTTTTTAACCGGAATACAAAATTTCCCAAATATTTCGAGTCTACGACTATGACGTCGCTGAGGAAAAAATCGAAGGAAGCTGTAATAATAAAAACCAACGGAAATTTCTCCATACACAAAAGTCTATTATCTTATATATTTCACTTTTTCTCTTTTTTTTAATGGCTCCTTTATCCCGTTGCAATCTTTTTACCGAATTACTTTATCTAATAAGAATCCACGATTCCTGTTCAAATTGTGCCCTCACCGTATGAATCAGAAAATGAAAGTGTTCTTGAACCGTGAATCGGGGGAAAGACCCTCATTTCTTGTAACTACATACAAACCAATCCAAACTGTATTATCAAACGACAGCTGCCAGGATACTTTCCAAAAGAATCGATCACAGATCCCATATAACTTATGCAGCAAATGAGATGAACAATCATAATTTATATATGCATCATTTTATTCCAATCTATATATATACGACCACAAAACAGCAGTACCCTTTTTTGTCATAAAAAAAGATACTGACTTCTCCCCAATGAAGATGTGAACCCCCCATACTTCCCCACTCTTAGACAGAGGAAGATTAATCTCATCCCAAGTCAAGTCTACGCCTAGGCAAGGGAAGATGCTGCGCCATATAAAGTGTTCCAGGCTAAAGGGTGCGAAGAGACATGATTTCTTTTACAGAAAACATCAAGCACAGCCTAAGAAATATTTGTATCTTATTTTTCATGCCCATTTCGTTTTTCAAATTTTTTCACAATTTTACAGTCTATGACGTATGAGTTCTCAATACATATTCAAGAAGGTTGATAACGCTCGTAATTAGAGATAAGGGTAATTTTGAAAATTCAGTAGTACAAGCAGACCGTATTAAGCTATCCAAAGGCTATTCTAGATCCGGCGGTGAAATATTAGCAACTTAATCCCTGACAAGTCCGAGGACACGTTCCGGACTCCTGGTGACATAGAACTCTGTTTAATAACGTCACAGGATGCAACCGCGATAAAACCTTGATCAAGGTCACGGTCAAGGTCACGCGTTAATCGGTTCTTCTTTTTTTTTTTAACTCGCGCATTTTACCCAACGTGTTATCAACTGTATTCGATTGGACGATCGATCGAGCGTTTAAAACCAATTTTGTGGGAACGTCACGGGTGCTTTAGCAGTCTAGAGATAATTGGGAATTCCCCAGGTTACTAGATGGATGCCACTAGAGCGAGTTAATGAAGATTTAATAAAACAGCTCGGGAACCGAGGACACCGTTAACCATTTTGATCCCACGCTTGGATAGGTAGATTTTCATGATATCAAATACAGCCAGAAGTTACGGGATAGAATTTCGCGTAAGTTAAATCAAGGTAATCGAATAAATTTTTTCACTATGGATAATAAAAATAATATTGCATAATTATCAAAATATACGTTTTTCTATTTTTGAATCTTGGCCAAGTCTGCTTGTGCGTGTCAATGAATAGTTTACTTTTTCCAATTTTTTTTTTTTATTTTTTACTCAATTTCGATAAAACTGGTAAATCCAATTGGGGGATTTCGTAACAGGACTTGAAAAGTTTATATTTGATCGAGCTTATATGTAATCCCAACAACTCGGGGATTTTTCTTCTATCGTTTTCCAGCCATCATACTTTACCTTGAGATGATTTACATCGTCGGACGCGGGAATCGCGATGTGAGTTTTGAACGCAATAAAATGGCCGACTCGCGAATTTATGGCTATAATTCTCGTTGGGCGTGAGAAAAATTTACGTACAGAACCTTGGATGGGTATTTAAAAAGGAAAGGCACCGCAGCCACGCCAGGCGTGATTTGCCATTGGACGGCGAACGGGAATTGCTGGAGAAATTAAAGTGTGAACTTTGGGTTGGGTTGGGTTGGGTAGAGGGGAGGAACGTGGGGGGACGTTATGTGCACAGTGTACTAATGCTTTCATAGAACCCTCATAAGAGACCAAATGAATCATTGCTAAATGGGTTGGTCCAGTTGTAATTGTTCTAGTAACCCCACTACTAACCTCTAGAAAACCCTGGGAGATGTCATGGTCGATCGTCTGCTGAGCCTTCGAATAGGGGCAGGAGCAAATTGCTTTTTCATCATTAAGTAGATATAGTTGCCATCGTTACTGAATGACCTTTCCTGACCTGGAATTATGGAACATGATCGACTGGACTGTAAGCACAGGGATATGTAGACTAGAGATGGAATATATAGGACTTGGGAAGATTTTAATTAAAAAATTCATTTTTTTTTTTCAACAAAAGTTTTTTCAAAATTATTTATCTGGCTCCTAGTAAATTTTCTAGCGAAATTTATTTACGTGGTTTGGAAAGTGATTTGACAAGGGTAAATAATTTTGTATCTGCAAATAAGAGATAATGAACAGATCGACGTTTGTTTTAATAATTAAGTACATTTAATTTTGCTAGTTACAGTTTAATTATAAAAAAAAAGGAAGGACTTTCATAACGAACTACGTACTATTACACTATACAATATAAATTATAATTTACAAATATTTGTGATGCAATGATGTGAATGAAAGTCATTATTATGGACTTAAAGGGATTTTTATACATAAAAAATTATGACAATCGCAAGTATGCATGCTATTATTATTTTTAACTTATTTCAATATTACGGTACTATATTGAAAATAGACATTCATCGAATATATCGAGAAATATATACAATGTAGATCCTGTCAATTAATTTTGATACGATCATGCATTCTTCGAAAATAAAAAATTACCACTAGTTCTCAAATTTGACAATGAACTTCATAGTCAAAAATAACCGAACTACGGCTTCAATATTTACACGAGAAACAAAAGCGATTTTGCTTCCACGAGAATTCGTTACTTTGGCATACATTGCCTAAGGATGTTCCGATAATCAGTAATCAGGATCGATAAAAAAATGTCTGCTCGTTTGGAACGATCGAAATTTGATTCCCACGCCAAAAAAAAAAACCCACGAAAATATCAAAACAAACCAGGCAGACCATCCAAGTTGCTGTTTATCATCCACTACTTTAAGTGGCACCCCAAAGTGCTTACTCTCTGGACGATATCGAAGTATAAAAAAAAAAAATTTTGCAGCAGACATATCACCCATCCCATGGGTAGTTTCGTATGTATTTTAGTAGAGCATATGGCTGGTTCTCGAAGTACCTGAAACCGAAAAAAGCCCCCCAAAAAAGAAAAAGAGCATCAGTAAACGATTTTCTAAGAGAGTCGAAGTTAGCCATAGAGAACCATAGAGGTTGAATAAAGCCAAGTGCCATTAAAGCGAGAGTCTCGTAAATGTAAAGAATTTGATTGTAATCATCAGCGGACCTTAGGACCATCTCATTACCAAGGACGTTTACGAGGTCGAAGTTCCGGTGTACCAATCGAAATGATTTTTACGTCGGCCTGCCGTACATAACGTCGACGCTCTGCCGTCTCGCCAGAGCCATCGCGGCAGGCGTCGAGACGACGACGTTGTGCGTCTTACCATGGAGCGCCGAGACGTTGGGCACCGGCGTTGGTATCGTCATTTCCGCGCTGGGATGTTCATGAATGACAGTTTCCGTGATGTTGTTCTCGGCCTCCGAAAGAGCACGGCGATGTTCGTGCTTGATGACGTCACCGCGTCTCTTATCGTTATCAGGCCTCAATCGGTTGTTCCGCTTCAGACTCGTCTCCTGGGAGTACACGGACCCGGTATTGGCGAACGAATGAAATCTCTGACGTCTTCTCGACGCTGGTAAATTCGCACGTCTTGATACGACGTTGCTCTCCTGTTCTCGTATCGCGTCGTTGGTACCACTGCGTCGATGCAAGGACTTCAGAGAGTCCTCGTAGCCGCTGAAACGATTTTACAGGATCATTAGACAGCCGATGACGTGGATCAGGACTACTAGGACAAGGCTATTCGATATAGATATATAACGTGTGCGCGAGTGCAAAATTTTGATTGAAAATTCATTGGTGCGTTAAACGAGGAAGTAAGTTACTTGCGGGACGTCCGGTAAAAGACTGACTTGCTACTTTCTCCGCTTGAGGGACTTGACGAGTGGCTGCAATGACAAGTCCTGGCAACGATTCCAGAATCTTGACCACTGGAGTGCAGTGACGTGGCGGACGCTTCCAGGGTTCCTGTACTGGTTCGTACTGTGTGACGTTTGCCCATGTTGGTTCTGTCGATTAATCATAGTACCTTTAATACTGGTCCAAGATCGTCTGATCATGATCATCGAAATTATGGTAATGACTTTTTACGGTTATTCCGGGAATTTTAGGGTGCTGGTCTAATCAAATTTTCTGATCTTGCTGGCTCTGGACTTTCTCATTCTGAACTCACCTGTGGAAACGTACGCAGCTGGGCTCGTGTTCGCAGATGCTGTGATGTCGCATTTCGCTGGAGAACGGTTCAGGGTCGTAATGAAGGCCGTCTACAAAGGTCGGAAATAGCGGCGGTTTCTGCAACGTTGCGGTTGGGTCTGCCAAAGCAAAGCCAACTGGGGCACCCGACGAGTACATGCCAGTCCCTTGCCTTTGTCGGCTAACGAACAGAATTTCACTTGGTTTACGAAGAAAGTACGTCCGGAATTATTATTGGGTTTTTGGGTAATAATTTCTTTTTTTTTTCATAACGGTAAAAAGCTTTGCTCGTGGTGAGATGGAGATTCAAGTTTTTCTTTCTTTCTTTTTTTTTGGGAACATTTTTAGGATTTTTTTTGTACATCAGGGGGGATGAAAATAAGCGTTAGACATACATGGCACAGACAGTCCAAAAATGAGGAAATTGGTTAACACGTTTGATTATTAATAATGAGTCACTTTTTATTAGTAAGAAAAGCTGCGAGATTAAGCGACCAGAAAATGATGATTTTGAACATACTGCACCATGTATTGCTTCTGTCGAAATTTCTCTTGATAATCATTTTATTTTATTTTTTCGTTTTATTTTCTAATAAACATTATGACAATCATACAGGTACACTATGTCCAAAATACTTTTACTTCTACCAGTCACTACTATTAGACCTCTTATGATTTATGCTACTGTCAAGATTTTGGCATGAGACTTATATACATAGAGAATGGCGGACGATCAACGACGGATAATTTGGTATGATTTTTTTTTTAATACTGAAAATCACTGTATGATACCGCATGGTCATACACTCAGTTCCCTCTTTTAGTATACTTCGTATACATAAAATTATCAATTTGACTTAATTACTCAAAATTTGATAAACTTGATTTTGCACATATAGACAAATTATAATATACTCGTCGTATTTTAAGAACCGAATAACATAGAATAACGAAGTAAAAAAAAAAGATCGAAAAAAATTTCACTGAAAATAATTAATCCAATGTCGCGAAGAGTTTTGTGCTCTTATCGCGAGGATTGCGTCTAAGGTCATTTAGAGGTCAGGGTTAAAACGTGTTCTCCACCCTAGTTTAACGCGATACACGACCTTCTGGATCATGTCGTACGTGGTATAGTACTGATGTTACCGTTCCCCCTATAAATTTAAGGAAAAGCATTAGGCGTGAAATACGACTTTGTGTAAGTAGAATAGAGAGAAAGAGAGAATAAAAGAGAAAAAAAAAAGAATCTTCATGCAAATTCCTGTCAAATATATAATTCTTGGTTGAATCCAAAAGTTGCACGTTATTTGGAGCCTGAATTATGGAAAATTCAACAGCAGAAAAGACTTGGGTAGCTTTAAGGGCTGATCTTGCTCAATGTCCAGGATTCAATATTAGAAAAAAAAAACAGTATATATATATATATATATATTCAGCAAACTCGCTAAAGTTTCATTTAGACCGGAATGCTTAACGTGTCCAATTAAACAACCCTTTTAAATCAACCCCTGCGGATTATTGTACTGTCGGCGGACAAGCGACGATAATATTGTTTGTATAGTAAGTCCTTGTGATTGATGATCAAATGTGTTTACCGTTTATTCCTTCGGAAGCAGGTGACGCACAAGGCAGTGATAAGGGCACCGACAAAGACGACACAACCCAAAACAACAACCCCTACTTCGAGGGTGGACAGCAAATATCTCTGGTTACTACGCCGAGGGGTTGTACCAGCAATATCAAGCACGTGGTATCTTTCTAATTCCCGTTTGATTTCAGTCTTCTTATTGTGAAAGACGCTGTAACAGATTGCAGGGAGGATATTTTTTTCGATTATTGTTAAAATAATATCTGTTGCTTATATGCAATTTGGTATTTCCTATCGATTGGTAATACGTGTATTTTTGAGTTTAAAATTAATTGAATTTTTTTTTCTATAATTTGGCACACTTACTTATGCAAAGTATCCATGTCGATCATGACATTTAGGTGAGGATCAATGGCGTACAGGTACATGTCCGTCCTGAAAAAAGTTTTTTTACTATTTTCAAAAAAAATTAATTTACGATAAGAAAAGACAAAAAGTCTTACGAGGCAGCGTCGATGAGATTTTTCTCAATGTGCGGTTCCAATTTTCTAACACGTACGTCCAGTCCAGTGACATTGTATAGCGCGCTGTGATAGATATTTAATAAGATCGAAGAAATCAATGATAGATCACAAAAGTGATATTTATAAGTATATATAAATAAATCGTTATACTAACGAGGTGATGTTATCAATTTGCAGTTCGATATCTCTTGGTTTATTGCCCATAACCATAACGACTTGTTTATGATCATCTAAGACGTATACCTAAAAATAAACTCGCAAGTTAACCACGTAAAAGAAACGTACGTTCTTATGAAATTTCGCTTTCAGCAAGCAGTGAATATTTCATCTTCTCCGCGGCAAGAATGGGAGAGACTGATAAAGGGGACTGTAAAATCAGCATTCGTAAGAAATCAAATAAAAGAAATTCGCAAACTCACAAAAACATTGGCAATACTGCTGCGACCGTCTTCCGCACCACGTCTGTCGGTAGCCTTGACATCGAATCCAAAAACGCGTCCAGCATCCCGAGAAAAACTTCCAACAGATCGCACTTGACCACTGAGTGGGTCAATAGCGAATCTCGGAGCATCTTCGCGGCCAAGTATTTGATAACGAATTTCGCCGTTTATACCTTGGTCGGGGTCTTCGGCCTGATAAGAAATTTATCGAGTGAGTATATATATATATATACAACATATATATATATATATATATATATATATACATATATTAAAAAACGATTTGAAAGAAAAAAAAATATTCAAAAAATACAAAAAAAAAAGATATGCTTACCTCAACTTTAATAATCTCGTATCCATAATGAGCAGTGGTTGGTATGGCAGCCAGCATGGGTCTTCCCTTAGCTTTAAATCTTGGTGCGTTATCGTTGACGTCCTTGACTTTTACGATTATTTTCGCCTCGTTGAGCGCCAGACCATTTAACCTCTCCCCAACAACAGGATAAATCATAACAGGCATCCCACGTCCATTTTTCACTCTGTCCACCCTGACCTTCACTTCGTAAAGATCTCTGACCTCGCGATCGATATTCGTCACTAGATACAAGGTACCATTTTTAGGATCGATCCTAAAATGATCCTTCGCGTCCGAATCATCCTGTACGATCGAGTACCTTATGTGTTCGTTAACAAAATTTCCAGAGACATTTAATTGCACCAGTTTCAAAGGTACCGGGGTATTTTCCTCGACCTCGACCTCGAAGTAACGATGCTGGAATATCGGTCGTTGAACGTCGTTATCGTCACCTTCGTCCACGTCCAGAACCCTGACGAGGAGGATCGCCGTGGAGGTTAAACTGGGTGACCCTAGATCGCTAGCTACCACAGTGAGATTGTGAACCCTTTGAATTTCATAATCCAATTTAGCAATGGTAGATACCAGGCCCTCTTTGCTGTCTATGCTAAAGTATTGAGGATCTCCGCGTCTATGAGGAAGATCAAAGAGGATCAGTCCGTTTCCATTTCCGGCGAAGTCGGAGTCATTTGCGTAGACTCTGGTGACGATTGTACCGACGGGACTGTTTTCTGGCACGGATGCGTAATATGTCGGTAACATCTGGTTCGTGTCGCTGCTAAAGATGTCGCTGGTACCAGACACGAGTTTATTCAGCTCGTCGTAACCGTAAAATACAGGCGCATTGTCATTCACGTCGAGGACGTTGATCTCGACGTCGACGCTCGAACTCAAACTGTTCAGACCCTGGTCCCGCGCCGCGACGCTGAATCTGTAAACGTCTAAAGTCTCTCTGTCAAGAATTCCCGTCGTTTTGAGGAGCCCGCTATGAGGCTCAATGCTGAACGGTGATGACTCGTTGGATGACCTGATGATGTCGTAGGTTATGTTCGCGTTGTCACCGTAATCCGCGTCGATAGCATCTACAGTGCCTAGAGTACGTTTCTCGTAAGTTCCTTCGGGTATGCTGAAGGTGTACCATGACTTCTTGAAGACCGGTGGATGATTATTTATGTCTAGGATGTGAAAGCGGACTGTCACGTTGTCGGATTGGTTTCCACTGTCGGTGACTTTTAGCGTGAGATGAATTTCGGTTTCTGCTGGGAGACTTCGAGCTATCGATACTTCGCCGTTTATTGGATTGATCGCAAAGTGATGATTTGGGCTCGATTTTATGATTTCGTTGCTGATGGTCTCGTTGACGATGCTGTATGCTAGTTCGGTGTTGCTGGAGTCTTTGTCCTCAGCCAATAATCTAATTACGGTTGTACCGACTGTCGTGTTTTCCGGTATCAAGAGCAACGGTGTTTGGTGATCGTCGTCCTCTTTATTCTTTATATTGTTGTTGGCAATTCCCGGTTTTTTTATACCGTTTTTTATTACCGACTGAAGCTGGTATTCCGAGTCATTTGCCACGTGGACTCCTTGGTCCGGTAGGATTATCATTTGTTTGAAGTTTGGCGGGTTGTCGTTTTCGTCATCCACCGTTATTACGAGTCGTGCTTCGGAATTCATATTGCCTGATGTAGGATTTACCGAGAAGAATAGTGATACAGATTTCAGACCGGTAAAAAAATTTTTTTGCATGTTGTCAACATTGAGCAATTTTAAAATCCAGTTATCATCTTATTTTACGGATATTAAAATAACTGTGTGACAGTTATTGGATTTGTTAAAATTTTTGGTTTAAATGTCTCTTATATAATTTCTTTCAGTTATAAAGAAAAAAATAATTAATTCAAAATTTCTAAATTCATTAGCAATACTCACCCTTATCTCTAGCGACGATTCGTAAATTATACTCAGCCACTTCTTCTCTATCCAACAAATTTTCTCCCCTGAAGAAAACCCGGCCGCTGGTTTGGTCAATAGTGAAAAGTTCACTACCCTCGCCATGAAGGGTCAAGATTACGTTATTATCTCCGTTGTCATCTGGGTCATGAGCCGAGATACGATTAGTCATAATGATTTCAGTACCAACAGGACTATTTTCCGGTAAATGTCCTTCGTAAGTAGACAAAGAGAAAACCGGAGAATTATCGTTTTCATCCTCAACGATAACGGTTACCTAAAACAACCAGTCGACCAGTTTAACGTTGATCGATAAGACCAGTTAGTTTTTTGTTGTATTTTACGTAAATCAAGCATCAGCGAATAATGTTAGAAAAGTATATAAATAAATTCCAACCTTATTGTCGCACGTAATAACCAACGAGATAAAGGCAATACGTATTTCGAGAAGAAAAAAAAATGTTCACGACAAAACTTACTTGAAAAATACCAACTCCCCGTAAGCTCTCAGCAATTACGATGATGCTGTAATTCTGTCTTTCCTCTCGGTCCAGGCCGCGTGGGGTGTAAAGGACACCGTCCTCTGTTATCGCTATATCAGGAACATCCTGCTGATTGGCAATGAGGAAGTGGATATTCCTGGTCGTATTCGTGCCATTGTGCGGAAGCACTTGTCCAATAAAGGCACCAGGAACGTTTTCCTTCACGTGAAATATTAGGGGAGCTTTGGTGGTCCCCCTGTATCAATAAAAACCAAAGCGAGGTGTTATTTTGAAAAATTGCACGACCCCCGCGTTATAGGGTGCGGATCGAAAAAAAAAATATTGAAAATAAATCCCACGTGAAATAACGAAATATATATATTACATCCAAAAAATGGATTTGAGGATTTTTCAAAATCTTTCATCGGATCGTCCTCGCTATGAAAGTGCGAATTACAGCGGCTCAGAAGACTTTTTCTTCCGTGTCGATTACGCGAAAACTAATCGAACGATTACTTCTCTCTAGTCATTATGAAAGTTTCACTTTTACGGAATCATCCTCGTTATTCTACCTCGTTATAATTATAACGGGTGTCTTAATAAAATTTGAACTTAGGATACAGTATTATTATTATTTCACTTACTGAGTGAAAATGCCTCTCTCGTCGCTCGGATCTACAACGTGTATGGATACGTTGGTAACCAAAGTCAAATCTCTCTCGTTCGTCACGACAGCTTCGAAATCGAACAAGGAACGATCGAACTGTTCGATTTCATCGACTACAGTTATAGTTCCGGAACGTTCCTCGACCGCGAATGGAACTGAAAGCAACGTCAAATAAATAATGACAAGAGTCTGGAAATCCACGCTCGAGCAACTGTCTCCAGTCACGGCTGTGCAGCGATAACGATAGAGAAATAGATATAACAATATATTATCAAGTAACAAATACAAAGACATACCCCCTTCGTGATAACTGTGAAGTAAGTCGTAAATAAGATTGTTCGTTTTGACAGCGTCGTTTACACGAATTTGACCGACGCTCGTGCCAATGCCGACATTTGCACCGACCCAAAATTCATATGGGGCATCGACGAAGTCTGGTTCCCATGAGTTGTGACCTAAAATAAAACGTGTCACTTAATGGAGTCAGTGGGCAAGAACGAGCAGGTTCTTTGGAGAAATGAAAACTTGATATAACAATACGTACTACCGTCAGGACGGAATACGTCGACAGTTACGACTGCCAACGAAGACCGCCTTTCACTAGGATTCGTTGGCTGATCAGCAGCTTCGACAAAGATTGCGTGTCTTCCCTCGATCAACGGACTCTGAGCTACTGATATAATGCCAGTATGTTCGTCGACTGTGAACGGCGTGCGGACTGAGGTGTTTCCTGGTTTTTGTATTTTATAAAAAACCATACCGTTCCTACCCAAATCATTGTCAACAGCCTGAACCTGTCCCAGGGTAGTACCAACCTCAGCATCACTTTTGGTGACAAATTCATAGAGATTACTAGGTACGAAGGTTGGGTTGTTATCATTGGCGTCGAGTAGCGTCACCTCGACGTCGACCGAGGATGAACCCCTCGACGTGGCAACGACGCTTGGTCTGCGTTCACGAGCGAAAACTTTCATTCTTAAAGAATTCTGTTGCTCCCTGTCGAGGATCGTCTGATCTCTGACCGTCAACCAGCCGGAATTTGGATCCACCGAAAATGCTCCGGATGGATCCTCCAGCTCGTAATCAAATTCTCCGTTATCACCCTGATCCTTATCGGTGGCTATTACTTGCAGGACGCTGAAACCGTTCGGTAGGTTTTCGACTATGCTGATGTTGTAGAAATCGACCTCGAACTCTGGCAGGTTATCGTTCAGGTCAAGAATCTCTATTTCGACCTTAGCTACTGCCAGCTTTAAGGGATTGTCCGTTTGGGATGCTTGGATCTGCAGGGTGTATGTATTTCCTGGTAGGTTATGCTCTGAATCAAGGTCAATTGCTTGCTCCAGAAAGAGCGAACCGTTTTGTGGGTTTAGGTAAAAAAGGCCTTTCTCGTTTCCGGTTATTATGTCGTACCGAATGTCAACGTCGAGATCTCTGTCTTGATCTTCCGCGTAGATGGGTGGCGTGAAATTCAATTCCACGTGTATGGGATAATTCTGGAAAAAATTAATTAGGCCGACATTTTTATAATAGAACTATACATAGGAGATCTGAGACATATACTTTAGGAGATCAATCATTATGCATCAGTAGTGCAAGATACAATTTCCAATGTAAATGTATTATAAATGAATTTAGATACATATTCACGTGCATCAGATTGTATAGTTACTATACTCCAATTTTTGGTTTATACGTTGATAAGGATTTGATTGATAATGAAAATTGTCTTACCGGTGCTGGATAGAATTCGTAAATCTTGGTACGATAAATAGGCTGTGAGAATTTCGGATTGAGGTCATCATTGTCCAAAACGGTTATAGTGACAGTCGTATTGGTACTCCTGATAGGAGTTCCGCGGTCCTATAAAAAAAGTTGAATTATCAAATTAAAAAAAGATAAGCGATTAATATCAAGAACGAAAGATTGTATCGATCACGTGAAGCGCGACTGGAATAATAAGATTTTAGAAAATTCACTCTAAATTGCAATACACGTTGCAAACGTTTCGCATAAACGAACGTGACTATACGGCTAATTGGAAAATTGGATATCGAATGTTATCCAATAATCCTGTAGTACCTTTAATAATAATTAGAAAAAAAAAAATCCGTACAATTCATAATAAAGTTTCATAATCCAATATTTGGTATGATACGTAAATTATCGAGAATCAATATTATCTCGAGCGATTTTTCACGAGTAAACTTTTCTCTCTGAGAATTTCAAAAATTAAAGATTCCTCTAATTACCTTTCAATTCTTCCCAAACTCCAATATTGTGTCGTAATTGATTATTTTATTTTCCAAAAAAAAAATTTTTAGTCACATCCCACCTGTATCTGATTCATGACTACCAATAACCTTGACAATGAACTGTTACGACAATCGTCAGAACTTTCTACGCTACCCGAATCGCCTTGTGAAATCGCCCGTCGACCCGCGATTTCACCAAAACGAGTTGCACCTATTTAATACCAAGAATTGCTCGTTACACTGTCGTAGGAAGGATTTGAAAAATGCTCGATTCTATGCGGGACAGATTCGCCGCTTAGCCATAACCTTGTCTAATGAGACTCAGTCGCTCAATTATCCATTGTAGTCGGTCGCGGCATGTGTACGCGCATTGAGGGAATGAAAGTTTGCGTATATAAAAGAGGCGTTTCCTGCCTTGAATATGCTTCAAATTTCTCTTACTTGGATGCGGTTTAAATATAGCGCTCAAGTGAAAACGAATAGAGATCGCGCCAGCGCGGCTACGCGACGACTATCAGCATTTCGAAAATGCATATTAACAAAAAAAAAAAAATTCAAAAAGACAAAATAAATTTACAAACTCACCGATGCCATCACGGTGAGAACGAATTCACGATCGTCGTTATCGTAGTCCAAAGATTTACGTAACGTAAGGGCGGTTCTGTGTCCAGACTCCAATGAAAATTTACCCCTTTCGTTACCCTTGACTATCGCATAATGCACATCGCTATTAGGTGTATTCGGCTTGTCCTTATCTACCGCGTGAATACCTCGAAAAATGGTGAGACCTGTTAAACGATACAAATTTGATAAATTACCATTTCTTTATTTCAAAAAAAATTTTTTTTACCTGTCGGTGTAAGTTCATCGACCTCCAAGCGATAAGGTGCGTCGACAAATTCTGGTGCATGATCGTTCACGTCCTCTACGTAAACAGTCACTGATAAATGGGACGATACCTGATAGAAAAAAAAAATCCAAATTGATCAATCAATGAGATAAACAAAATTTTCATCCCCCTTTTTTTTAAATCTGTACATTATTTTACATATGTAGCAAGTCTCGTGCTGCGTCATTGACAATCCTTTTGGTTAACATGTATTGCATGTTATCGTGAAGTAATAATAATAATAGTATTCTCGCAATATGGCACCTTTCACGATATATATATATCTATATACACACGCCATAAGCACTGCACGTACTTTTACGAGGAAATAAATAACGAAAGCATTTGCTCGCAAGGTCGAGTCCCGAAAACGTATGACGCTGCTATTCTCGAAAATTGAATACCTCATGCGGCAATCCACTTAGGGATAAAAAAAAAGGAAAAAGAGCGAGAAACAAGGCCAAACGTTGTTCCTGTTGTTGTTGCATAGCCCATATGCGGGACAATCAATATGCAATTTCGAGGCTGCCAGATTCGAGATATTTTACATGCATAAAATGACATCGTGCATCGAAGGAAATGTGAGGAGAAAAAATTGTTATCTATAACTCAGAGATAAAAAATAAATGTAAAGAATATGACATGCACACAAATTTTTGTTACTGTATACCCTAGCGTGTCAAAGGTTAAATCGTTACTGTATAAATTTTAATATTATTAATTTTATCACAATAGCAACAATAACACACAAAACGAATATTAATGCGTTAAAAATGAATTTTCGGCCGAATAAAAAAATTTTTTTTGGAAATTTCGTTTCTATCGTACTCACGCGTATTTTCGGATTCTGTCTGTTCCTCTCTGTCCAAATCATTCTGTTTGTTTGTTCATCCATCAAAATTTGTTGCAAGTACAATGCCTTGAGAATTGTCGTATTTATGATTTACAGTACGTCAAGGTTAAGTGCAAAAATATTATGCTTATTCGCACACAATGGGTGGTGGGTAGTACTTAAGGGTTGGTGCAATTTTTTTTTTTTTTTATTATTAATGTAATACTACTTTACTTCGAATCTAGCTACGTCATATAGATACCATTAATTTTACTCGTAATACATTAACTTACCAGAGAGTCACTGCCATCTGTATAATCACAGACGAGACGAAATTTGAGCAAATTTCGCGGTGTATCACCGTCGACTAAATTTTCTAAAGATTTCGCTAATATCACAGCAGCATGAGTTTCATTCACGTCTTTATACGTAAAATACTTAGTATCCTCTTCCTGTAACAATTGAAAGAGAGATTTGTTTATGTATAATAATTTTTCAATAAAAAATTTAACGAATAACAATAAATAAAATTTAGGAATAATTTATTCCTGATGTCTATCTGTTAGCGTGTTATAGATACATTAAAATGTTAATTTTTATAATTATATAAATTTAAATATTTATTGAGTAATTCGATTACGCCAAATTCTGACCTTATCAACCGGCATTATTGATAAATGATTCCTTGGATGAACTTCGAGTGAAAGTACTTCTGCTCCACGTGGCAGATTCTCCGGTACTCGTACGAATTTCAAATATTCGCCGCTCGGGTAGAATTGACATCCTGAAATAATTAATTTCAATTTTTACTTTCTTCCGATTATCTAAGTCCATTCGGTTCTTTCGTATCTCCTGCTGCTTCTTAGACTTCGACATGATGTTTTATGAGGACGCAATTTTACTGCGTGTAATGCCTTGTTACTTTCTACATAAGTGGAAAAGTGAAACAAGTATTTTCGCCATTTTTCCATTCTCTAGTTTCACATTGATCCAGTAAAATTCTTCGAGAAGATACCAATTATTTATTATTACTCTCACGTTCTGCATATGTGTACAATTAATTTTACATATTAATGAGGCCAGCATATGTGACGTCCCGCAATCTTCACATTGATAGATTTTTAATCGTATCGATAATCAATAATAAATTTACTCTTACTGTCTCTATAAAAAAAAAAAAATCATTCACCTTGAAATACTCGACTTATAATTCCCTATAAATCATAATTCTTAAACAGCCTGTACATGTTAAACGTGTTAAAAGATCAGTCAGATCAATAAGCTCGAGGATACGAAACTGTTAAAAAATGGACCGTGACATACTCTCACCAATGCAATTAATGCTACGGATGCTTTCTCCTTGGCCACAATACATTTTTTTTTTTAAGGACACTAAGTCACTGGAACTTTTGAATTTCATTTTGACTCGACAGTCAAAGAAGCAGCGAAACTATCACAGTAGTATTTTTTACGAGATTAATTACCTAAGCCGAAAAAGTCTCATATCAATTTCTAGGCATATGTGACAATAATTAATAATTTACTACTATATCATATATAGAATGAAACCGCAGACCATATGTGACGTTGATAACTCTCAAGTATCCCATACTCGATATTTATGGTAAACAATAAAAATGATCCAATACCATAAAATTACTTTCTATAGTAACTCGTGCTATCACTTGTCATATATCAATTTTTGCAACCTTAAGTCATTCCGTATCTGTGTCGTCAATTTTTTTTAACGACGTATGGTAACGCGACGAAAAAAAAAAAATTGCCAAAAATGTCGAATGTTGTTGCCATAAGTCATTAATAGTGTTGATAGGAGAAAGTAAAGAAACATCTTTTTTTTTTTATCATAGGTCAATGACGTTTTGAATATTAAGCATATGATTTAGTATAAAATCAATATATCAATATTTTATCAGGTATCAATCTCGAATAAGTTTCCATCCGATCATTTCGACTGCCGTAATCAGTGATACCACCACGAGCGATTATAAAGTTTAAATGTCATTTTATAATATCTTCGGTGCGTTTGACTCTTCGTAAACAAACTCAAAAAAATCTCTGCTCAAATAACGCATCTACGAGTCTCCTTGTATCTTCGCAGCTACTGTGCAGTAGGCAGCAGTAGGTTACCTAGACTATGAATGAACGCGATGAATAACGATGCGTTTCACGCGTCTCGCCGCTTTTACCCGACTCGCGCATATCGCCTGTGTCACTTTTTAATATAGTGTCCTGTGACAAGGACTCCAAAGTAACGGAAAGATCCTTGTGGCTTATGGCGTCCGAAGGGCGTGTATTCGCCTTGAGAAATCCTTGCGGAGTGTATCAATAAATTCCCTAGAATCCAGCGATTTTATTACGAGGACTTTGAGCATCTTTCTTATATACATTATTATATCAATTACATAACGCAAACATAATAACACTATGACCTGGTCTATACCTTATGATACATAAGATCTTAGCATAAATTTGTTATAGCTAATATGTCTTATGAGGTATAATACGTACAGTATATATATACACACACACATATATAGAGATAATTTAACCGGTTTTCGTGATAGTCACTGGTGTAAAACACGATTTTCCGGCAATACAAATTCGATCCGTCGTTACGCGACGTGATTGTAATTAACATAACGCGATATAAATTTATCACGTATCAACCCCAAGATATTCTAGAAAGTATTAAGACGTTACTAATGTGGGTTACACTTCCTATACTGGTTGATATATACGCGTTTGCTAATTTAATGTAAATATTAAAAGGTTATGAGCTTAGAATAAAGATAAGCCTTCATAAAAATTATCTTAGCATGAAAAAAAAAAAAAATTAAAAAATACTATGCGTCTTGCTTCTAGCTATTTGCGTATTTTTGTTTGTGTGCAACCCCGATGAAATATAATTTCCGACTTCGTACCTCGAGCAAACCGATATGCAGATTGTATTACGTTCAGAAAAGGAAGTTGCCGGAGATTGTATCGACAAAATTTATTCGGATGGGAAACGTCGCTGGGTATCGCAACGAAACCGAAAGTTCGCCTAGGAGTTGAGCTACGCGAACAATTTCATGTTTCACACTTTTTATCGGATGTGCGGGAATCCGTAACGGGATAACAGTAGACGGTGCATTATAATGTATAAACGGTCACTGTAACGTTACATTGACGAATAACGAGCATTGAAAATCAATCGTTTACACCGATCGATATCAAAAGATCATCCGTATGTGACAAGGTGTGTAGAAAAAAAAATTATCGCATCAAATTATTATCCGAAGTAAATGTAAACGTAGCTGTATCTGTAAAATCCGTGTGACGTCACGTTATATAAATTAAAAACGAGAGATCTCATTTAAGAAAAAAAATTCGACCGTGGACTTGCGTAATATTGAGAATTTTAGTCAACTGATTTATTGCGGATAAACATAAGAAAAAAATTATTTTTTTAGCAAAACCCTTTACTCGCTTATGTTTAAGAATACGTCGCGCATATTCGAAAGCAATTTAACGCTCTATTTTATATCTAACGTTTTGTCCCACAGACACGAAATATAGTTTAGTACGTGTACAGTATAAACTATGGAATTACTAAAACGACGGAAAAGTGACTTTAGTCGATTTTCAATTTAAAAAAAAATATTGATCTTACACGAGTAAATATATTTTTGTGATTTACATCGAGAAGGTAAAATCTGTGAAGGAGAGTATTGGCAACGGTGTATGATATCTGATAAGAATAAAATATCCTAAAATTTTTAAGATTACAGTCGCTTCATGCGTTTACTGTGGAAAAGTAAAGTACTATTGACTTCTGGTATAATAGCGTAACGGTACTTTTTATTAGGGAATAATTAATATCAGGATAATTATTAATTAATAGGGTAACTGTACCTTATATGGGTAATAAGGAATTGCTGGGTTATTGTATTCCAGAATATGGACCTCGATCTCACGATCTCAATGCTAATCATGGGAGCCATGAACTCCTTCGTAAATGTTAGCAGCGATAACGTTAAGTCCCGACAAATCTCACAGACACATCTTTACGTGGACTGTACGAAGATTATATATATATATATATTTGTCAGGAAGACTCACCTGTTGCTAAATTTCCAAAAAGACCGACAATCAGCAACAGTGCTGCACCTACGTGCCGGAAGTCCTTGCACTTTTGGGTCAACGTCTTTTCTTCCATCTTAGCCGTAGCTCAGGCTTCCTGCATTGACATGACTGCAACATAAGCGAGAGGAATCACTGAATACGGCACAATTTGCAAATCGTGCGAATTCAAGCATAACGCACGTGTATGTAATTCTAGGAAGTACGTATAACAGTGCAATGGTAATTTCTATTCAGGGACGTAATTTTATTTCCTGCAAAAGGGCACAGAGTGGAAAAGAATGAAAATTTTGAATTTCATTAATCTAATAATTACAAGAGATCCATAGAAATGTGCGAAGATGAATCTGTGTGAATTTTTAATAATAATTTTTTTTTTTTTTTTCTGAATTATGGAGGCGTGAAAAATATCGTATGAGTAGGTTTATGCAAACTGCAATCAATCTCTATTCGAATCGATTGAACGATTGGTTAGACACGATGGAAATGTATTTTCAGGGAGGCAATAATATGTGGCCAATGTATGCGCATAATCTTTTAGTACATTCCGAGCAACCGGCTTTCGTCGTGTATTGGAAATTTGACATAAGATAGAGTCAATTGATCATTGCTTTTTTTCCCTAAGTTATCAAGTACGTAGCTACGTTATCTTTTGCTGCAGGGATGCGATTTATGTTTGGCGTAAATATGAATTGATCTTCGTAGAAACGATCGTATACTGTCGTTATTTGTATACCGTGGAACTGTATTATAGTTTCTATTCTATAGCTGTATATATATATATATATAACTGCATATATATATATATCGTGGATCATTATTATTTTTGTTATTTCAGTAATCCTTTACGATTCAATCTGTCGCTGGTGTCCAGACAGTTTTTCTGCATTGCAGCACCCGTTTTCACTTTCAACAAGATCCGTAGTGTCGCAATTCCTCTAGACCCAACAGAATCGATCGCGATTCGCCAGCGGCATTACCGAAACGTATCAAAGATTGTTGTGCCCGAGAAAACCGATTGTACGTACTAAAAAAAAGTAGAAAATCGCAACGAGAGTCTCCGAGATAAAATTTTACAGCCATTTTTATAGGGCGCTGCGCAAGTAAAGGGTAGTTTATCTACAGATAGGATTCGTGCAAGAATGGTGCTTTGTGAACCGACCTTTAGCACTAGATTCCACGTATCACCAGGCTAATAAACATCCCTTAAATTTTCGTCACAGGAAAAAAAAACCAGTAAAACACTCGAAATTGAAAAAAAAAAACTTTTCAACAACTTCTCAAAATCCTCTCGGTACCGAGGATACTTTGCCGGCCGATAAATCCGATTGAAAAATGCACAATTTTACTTCGCAAAGCGAAAAATTAAGTATCCAGACACTTGACTTCGACTGCACTCGGTCTCGACTCGCTGGCACTGGGGTAAAGTAAAACTTTCGACTAGTTTCACGTTTCACGAGTGACTGGCATTGGCCGCACCAGTGATCGCGGGATTGTCCATTCGATGTCCCCACGCCCCCATAGAGACATCTTATTGCTAGTCAGCTACGTGGGGTTGCTGGACAAGGTAGAAAAGTCTGGTGGACGACAGGTGGAGGCTGTGTGGATCTTACGTAAACTAGGAAGACTATACGTATATGTATACATATACATGCACATATACGTATATGTATACATATACATATACATATACGTATATTTAATTTCTCACTTTATGACGATCCTTTCCCTTTCGGTATCTATCGTGATCATCGACAAGAAATTCTCATCCTTTGATCATCCCGGGAATGATTAATGAAAAGCATGTAGACAATAGTTCCATACATAATTATATGTATATATATATATATAGTTATACGTAGACGTGATCTCTATAAATTAATTGAACATACGAGTTCGTTGTCGTGGGAATTATTGGGTCGAATTAGATAGACGTCTATTTCTAACTAGATGAGTTTCATGTAGGATCACTGTGAGTCCGTGTAATGGATTAGGATAAGAATCATCGAAAAATCATGCTACGGTATTTTCTACTGATATTGGATAATGATGAAACGTAATGGGCGATTGCATTTTTAAAGAAAAATATATCCTGCTGTTACTATGGCTGATATGCTTCCAGGTAATGATTTTGCTCTTCTCTTCCGGACTTACGATAAGTGTTGCCAATTTGATGGAATTGGATGATTACCTTTGAGCGGTCGGATTGGTCCATTGGTTATTGTTAATCTTTTCTCGGGAAACGGACGATAATGAAATACGATTTATGGATAAGTTTCCTTCATACGTTTTGCAATCGTTATCTGTACCTGTTCGCGAGGTTTATCGGTAATTATTTCAAAAAAATTTTCGATTTCAAATACAATTTTTTTTATTCGTTTCTTAATGACTTTACGTCATTCCAAAAATATATATCCAAAGATTCCGTAAACTTTTTACACAGTGTATCATTTTAAAATTACTAGGAAATGCATTATTGATGTCAGAAACTGGAGCATCGATTAGACTTTCGAATTTTAACGATTCCATGGAATTTCTACTGATCTAAATCCATTTTAATATTAGCATAGGAATTTTTCGAAAAATTATAGTAATAGTAATACGGTATAGGAAGTGGATGAGGATATGAAAAATTAAATTTACATCAACACTTGTAATCCTGTATGTTAATCCACCTGTTGACAGACAGTCGACATTACACTGACATAACCAAAAAGGGGATGAACACGCATACGTGCATAAATTAACTGGAGCATTTTCGCTAGAGGGAAGTCTAGGTGCAAAAGTAACCTAATGGAGTTTCTAATTGACTTTCAACTCGTTCAGAATAAAGTCGCAACGGTGACATTTTTTTTTGCATATACATATTTACTGTAATGCTTTTGGGAGCACACGTGGTCATTATTTAGTTGCCTTTAGTCGGCACGTATTTAATTGTAATATTTTTTTAGTACCTGGGAGAGCCGACAGAGCAAGTGCCAAGCACGTGTTAAAAGTAAAATATTGTATTCGCCAATGTGTAAATGCATCTTTATTAAAAGGGCATCGTTCTTAAGGAGAGAAGGGAAAAGATAATTGTTTTCTTTATATCTGACCATAATCAATACGATAATTAAAAATAATTCAAGAACCGATAACGTATCGGTACCAAAATGGCAACCGTAGAAAGCTGAAGGGAATTGTAGTTTATGGGTAAAAAGTCTAATAAGTATATAATAACAACGTTACTTTCACTTGTTATAATTTTAGTTACTTTTCAGGAATAATGCAATACTTAATCTTTGACAGTACCGGATCTTATCAGGAAGAGTGGGTAATGTGGGTAAAGTATTGCATTATGATTATTATTATTACTATACAAACCACACTTTGTTATATTAAATGATATTTGGACGTTACCATGAAATTTCCTTTTGTTATTCACAATTTAAGAATTAACGACCGATTAGACGAATCAAGCGTTATTTATTTTTCACCCGTTAGAAAGAGACATTTCTCTTATTTTTTTGTATCCTCATCATTACCCTGGAATAATATATAATTATAGGCAGTTCAGTGTAGCTCAATGGTCCAGCCTGCTAACCTTAGGTCTAGTTTTTATCGAAACTCCGAGGCCGTTTAACGATAGTATCGAGAGGTGCGGTAGGTACGCGCCAAGCCTCGAATAATGAAATTCTTATAGCTGTGAAAGTCACTTCGATATTTATAGTTTCCATTCACATCTTTTATGATCGAGGACAAGAAAGATTCCTTTTCATAATTTGGACAAAAAATCATGTACTTGAAATGACCAAAATCATCGATCAAAATTACAGTGCATAAGATAGACAGTCTCTTAAGTTTCCAGTATAATTTTTTTTTTCCAAATCTTTTAGACCGACAAATTCGTCTGACTCTCACTGATGGACCAAAGAGGATTCTGTGTCTAATCAAAAATTCTCGTAGTTGATTGATTTTCACGATGGATTGAAATCTCCGAGGATGAGACGATCCAGGAGAGATGGGGTCTCGGTTAGCCTCGCTTTCATCTGTAACGCGAGACGGTTTCACTCTCGGCGAAGATTGGGGAACTTTAACAGCATCGATCTGACTACGACACTGTAGCTGCTACTGGCATTGGCGTAAGAACGTCTGATATGGCAATGCCTGTAACGGTAACTCTTGGAACTAAAAGCATCAGTACGGAATCGCTCTTACTACTGGTACCGTTACGTTGAATGGTCCATGAGAAGATCGTGAATTTTCTTACCGCAGCATCCGAGTCTTTACTTATTGGACCATCGGAGCTTTCGAGACTCGAGGTTTTCAGGGTTCAGATTCTACGTGTTCATCGTGACGGGTCGTATTCTTTTTTTTTTCATAATTTTTTTGGTGATTTTCATAGATATTTATGGAATTTGTAAAAATAACTTGTAATGCTGCTTATGAGTTCTCAATATGAAAATAACAGGGAAAGTATCTCGAGAAATCTAAAGTGCTTGGAGATCCCATTTTATGGGGTTTTCGAAAACAATAAGTGATGACAACATCGCTACTATGGTATTTAATGATTCACTGGGAATTATGTTCTTCCTGTGTTGGCTTTAGATACCTTTAAACTTATTGTTTTATTACATACTACATTTTATGGGTAATTCTTCAAAAAAGGATATAATTATGGTTATAAACATTCAAAAGCGCAGTTTTACTTCCGCTCGTTTAAATTTTTATTATCCTGCAACTTAGTCTGGGTCATATCAACAACTGTCATTCGGAGGGGCTACGAACTTTGAATTGATTAGTCACACGAGCTACGATGATAAGGTTGTTAGTCCGACTGAAACGATCGAAACTTTCGTTTTTATTTCCTGCACCGTGGGAAATCAATGCCAAGAGAGAAGATGAGACGATGAGACAAAAAAAACATCTCCTACACGATCCTCCCTAAAAACTGGCTTTATACATCGGAATTTAAAGAGTCATGATAAAACTTCATAAATATATAAAAAGTCATCATCGTTAAGTCAATGACAATATTATTTTTATTACTGGCAAATAAATTTTTTTGTCTTAAAAACCACTCATTTTATTATGACCAACCTTTCTATTTATCATCCTGTTATCATTGACCCTAATTATCGTCAATGACGTTTATACTTCCCAAAAATATTTCTATCCCGGATACGTGCGGTATGTAGAATTTTTAAAAAAATTTTCAAATCGTAGTCGATAAAACAAAAGATAACGTGCATTGGCAGCGAGCTGTAACAATTTTGACTCTCTATACGCAAAATATCAATAACCGTATCGTCCGTTGATAATAAATAATCCTGTAACGTCAAACCAATGATAATCGAAGAGACTCTTATCGCACCTAATTATTTCCTTTCGCTTCTCTTTTCGTATTTAACGCGACTCTACACGCTACAAAGATATTCCTTCGAAAGCGTATAAACGTCAGTCGATTTACATTTTGGCAAAGTCCCCAACGCGCTAGCGAGATTGATTGCACTTTCAAGGACACGGTTAATGGAATCCTTTGAGGTGTTACTAATTGTAAAACCATCGATCTAATCCGATCCAATGTTACTTCTTGTTTAACTCGACAAAGAAACGCAAGGATCTCAGCGCTCGTGTAATTTCCAAAAAAAATCAATCGTACCACTTCCGGTCACATTTCCCGCGACGCGATTGTCGTTTCCAAAATTTATTCCTTATCCCCCCTGCGAAAAAAAAAAATTAATTAACTTTCCCATGAGCATCCTCGTCGCCGATCCAATAATTATTCACAGCAAAATCATCCTATCGTTAATCGATTTCTGATTAGCAACATGAGTATTTAGGGAAAGCGTAAACGAGTGAATAGCAATTTAATAAAATTCACTCTGAAATCATCCCTTCTGTTACGTCATCGTCTAGTCGCACTGTCATCGGGGAACTTGGGATAATTTATGTTTCACGGAGCAACAATTCTTACGGTATGGTTTAATTGGCGCGAATGACGTTACCGGGGAGAAAATTAATGATAAAAGAAGTGGCTGAGCGAAGTGGACGAAGTCTCGAGAGTCCTTAAGAAATTCTGGCCTCAGATTGAGCAATGTTTTTCATGAAAACTCGGAATTTCCAATGGGACCTGCAGAGTTCAATTCCCATTGACTGACATCCGAGATACGTGGGATGACGTCATTGATATTGCCAACTGTTATTGTTATTATTTTATTTTAATATCATCATTATTTAATAATTCCATAAGAATATTATATCTTACTGATATTTCCCTTCGGACTTACGTACATCGAGTATGACGTCGAATTGACGTAAAAGTGACAGATGTGGCAATAATTATAGTTTAGTCTGTACTTTCTCCTTTCCAAGAAGGCAACTGCTCCTTTATTGTTGTCAATTCGTTACTATCTATTATTTATCAAAGTCATAGACCGGCTACCGATTTAAGTATAAGCTGTTAGATACGCTCAAGCAATTCCAAGCGAAAGGAAACGAGCATTCACGAATTGCGGGAAAGACGTGTGTATAAAGAATATAAAAAAATTAGGGATAATCGAGAACAATTCAAACAATAGAGGACGATTATACGTTGGTATAAAAAATGACGTGAAATCAAATGAAATAATAGTGATAACGAACACGGAACCATTAATCACGTTATCATAATATTTGGAGCATGCTGTTACAGCATAGTTCAAGTGATCCCATAAACATAGAAGCATATGTATATATCTATATACTTCTCTATATGTCAATGCCACGTGTTAATCCATTTAAATCAGTGAATGAATTTCATTTTGAATGAACGAACTTTTCGCTACTCTTACTACGTTACTGTATTGCAATTGCTCAAAATCGCTACCGCCAATCATACTAAGCATTAATGCAGACGCAGCACGCATGTCCGTCCCGATCCATAGTTGCGTGCTCATCCTCATACTTCTTTCTTGCGTGGGTCTCTAGGCGCCTGTTTGCACGTGCTGTGAGGAAATCGCATGCGGAATAAACGCATCTCGAAGGCGTTACGATATGGGACAATGCGAAATCACAATGAAAGGTAGAATTACAAATTATTGCACATTAGATTTGTTAATTGCCACGTGTTAACTAATCGTTACTTGAACATATGACTGTTCGTTGAGTTATAAGAATCAGGAGAGAGAGAGAGAGAGAGAGAGAGAGAGAGAGAGAGAGAGAGAGAGAGAGAGAGAGAGAGAGAGAGAGAGAGA
>JARQSW010000778.1:283716-353406 GCA_030142375.1 Calameuta pallipes | reverse complement strand
ATATATATATATATATATATATATATATTGGTATATGCTTTTTACGGTACAAACAGCACGCAACATAGTATAGATGAAAAAACCAAGTAAGACACGAAGAACTTAACACGCGTAATTCGCGATATGAAGACGCGTCATATTGTTGCGCACATGGGAAACGAATAAAATGACACTGATACGGACGAAAAGACGTAATACGATTTATTTAGTACGACTCTTAAATTTATTACGTGCTTTACTTCAAGCTTATATAGGAATTTAACAGCCCGTCTCTCTATCATGGAACGGGTCTCTGTATACTGTGTATCGATTCGGTCCATCCGAATGCTGGATAGTCTTATAGAGAACGTGGATATAAGATATAGTTTTTTTTTTTTTTTTAAAGATACTCGCTATCCATATAAGTCATGATTATTTATTTGTTATGAATATCTGTTTCTTTTAGTGATATGTGTTACGTAGAAGATAATTAATGGCGGGTCGATTGATTGTTGTTGTAACTTTTGGCATGGACTATACGTTTTTTTTTTTTAAGTGATAGAGTCAGATTAAAATAGTCAATTAATAATATCGATTATCTCTTCTAATTGCTTGCTCAGTATCGATCATAACGAGTACATCGAAGATATTGACTTGTCGGTATGGACCAATCGCAGCTTCCGTGATCTCGAAGATCGAAATCCGCTCCCACGCCTTAAGGAACAATCGAATCGATCGATTCGATCTTGTTTTTTTTTTTTTTGCAAAATTACGTAATTCGATTCTTATAAAAAAGTCTTTGCGTTCGCGAATCGCGGAAACTTAAATTTATTGTGATTGTACATGCGTCAGAGGGAACTAGTGGGAAGGGACCGGAGGGGGGAGGGTGAACAGGAGGGCAGCGCTTTATCGTGGTAGATATTTAAATTTGCCATTGGATCCGCCATTAAAATTCCACGCGTTCCTCCCGATTGGCTGTTCTTCGTGACGATACCACGTAACACGCTACGGCAGATGGAATTGAACGAGAAACAGCATAGGAGATACCTATATTGGGCAGCTATTGCTGAGCGACCGACCATCTATCTCTATCTCTGTCTCTCTCTCCCCCCAATATTCGGGAAATCCTACACTCTGGCCCTTATCCTTCGGCGCTCCCAAGATTTATGGAGAAACTCGGCGTTGCTGCGGCCCGCGAGAGAAAAGGAGACGGAGACACGGAGACTCGATATATGGACGAGACGCGAACGTAAATTGTATTTATCCTGTGTTTCTCGAGGGTCAGGATCAAAGAATAGAAATAAATACCTGTGTCCACGTTTATTGCCTTTGCAGAGGATCGATTTCTGTATAAAGCTGCCTTTCCGATGAGACGTACTTTTTTGCCAGTCCGCGTATATACGTGTATTTATCAATATATATGGACGCGTACGTAGGGAGGGTTGTGGAGAAAAAAAAATTGTTCACCCGGTACAGAGTATATAGGACGGCCAAGAAATTACGGAACACAATATACGTAGTGGCTTTACTGGGCGACTAATATTAAAATAACGGATTTCCATTAACAGGCGCAAAATGAACAGATAAAGCAAAGCGCTTTGCTGTGCTACTGGTTAACGGCAGGGGTGGTTTTTGGGTGGTTTCTGGGTGGTTGGGGGTGGGACTAGGGTAGGAATGGGACCGAACCGGTCATGCGCTTTGGCCGTATTACAGCGATTATCTACTGTTGGTATATACATATGTATATATGTATGCATATTGTATATGCATAAAGCCAATACACGAAATCCTTGATTCCCTTAAAATTTTACATTTATTCCTCGAGGTTGCTTTAATTAAATTTTTTTAACGTAGCGTTAATCGACCGTGCTCGATCGTTGTAATTTTGCGTTCTTAAATCTGATCGAATTGGCTGATTTTTCAATTTTATTTAACGTCGTTGTCGGGATTTGGTAACGTGAGATATTTGAAAATTTGGAAAATTTTGTCAGGAAAATATACTTTAATTGATGGGTTATTGTTTTTTGAAATTTATCGATAATTTACGAGAGATCGAGTTCGACGTTACAGATGACTTTATTAAATTTATAATTGAATCCATAATTGATACTGTCATTTTTTTCATCGGGATAACCGCGTTAATTAATTAATGCAATCAATTGATTATTTCAGTGGCTCTTGTAACAATTCTGATTGAAACTCCCTGTATTCTCTGGTTCAGTCTCACTTTTACGATAAATTCGCTTCGCCTTGTTCCAATTATTTTTTGCCTCGCCCCTTTCGTAGCCCCGCCGTTCATATCTCTTTTTCTCTTTTCACCTGCCTGACCAAACGTGACACGCATGTTTCGCCTCGGTGGACGTGTGTCTTACGCATAACGTGTTACGTTTTTTTTCTTTTTTCTTTTTTGCACAAAGTTATTAGCTTTTTCGATACGCTCGCCTCGGACACACACGTGACTTTCGTGACGTGCGTTTTACTTTTAATGCTTTTTCATTACCCAGGTACAAATTGAGATACCTAATTATACCTGGCGCCGTTTCTAACGTCTCTTTATACGAAAATACGTGACAATTCAGTCGACTTATTGAGGTATTTACAAAACAATATTTTATTACAAATTTATCCGCGATTTCACTTACCTTCGTTGTAAAGATTTTAATTGATATTTTCGTATTTGTTACCCCCCCCCCCCCACCCGCATTTTAAATTATTTTTAGTTTCCCGCCCTCGGTCGACCGTTTAATATCGCTCGTCGTCATCGACGATATTCAGACCGCTGGCGCGGCTCCAATATAATTTCCTGATTTACTGGTAGAACGCCGGAATGGATTTCGTTTGGCTTTGTCGTATATATGTATATATAAAATATCTACCAGGTCGTTCTACATTTTCAAGATTAAAGACCGCGCGTTTGGACCATTCGTTCGGCGACAAAGTAACCGCTCTCCCTATTCTCGCGACGAATTAATTCGTCCCGGTAATTCTTAGACGCAATTATCCATCTATGACACTCAATGTACTTGTTGCTAAGAACAAAAATAATTGTCACGTGTATACACATATATATATATATTTTTGCATTAACCGTATAACAAAAAGTTTGCTCAATTTCACCACTAACGGGTGTTCAAAGTGAATTCATTCATTTTTTTTCATTCGTATCCTCCACTCTTCCCCTCTGTCCCACCTAAAAAAAAAAAGTAAAATCCCAACAAATTTGTTGCTCCTCGTTAAAAGCGACGAGCCCAAGCCCTTTCGCGATTTCCGTAAATTGCGGTCGGTGCCCAAAGAGAAAAAGATCGACGTGCACGAACGATGCGGCAATGATCACGATTAGAAATGAGAGATCGGCTTTTGTATAACTCGAGGCACGATTTGCGTCTGTAACGATCGTGCCGATTCGGATCGACCCACATTGGGCGGCAGTAACGAACGGTGGCGTCAACATCGCGAGGGCCGCACAGCCGCACCCCGCACGCCGCACAGTAGTCACGCGGTAGTAGACGCCGGTTTTATTGTAGCGCGTACCACGTGAATGCGCTTATAAAAATGAAAGTGCCCGTGATAAGTGTATTTGACCGGCTGACTCCCCCCCCCTGCCCCCCCCCCTCTTCCGCTTTTTTTACACAGTAGCACGATAAAACGCCGAGACTAAAGCACAATGCTTCTCGCTGCCGGTAACACGAGTGGCGGTTAACCAGCGTGCGTCCTGGCCTGATTTTCTTTTGTTAGAACCTCGATCCACTCGTGTGCCGAGTTTCACGTACGGCACGTAGGGGAACTCACGTCTAATGAGTGACGCCAGCCATTTATATACTTTGCCCGTGACCATAACGATATACAATTTGGGCACGCGTGTCTAACGACCGAACGACATTCACGTGAAAGCAGGTGCAGCTGTCGATTGTCAAATAGCAGGGAATCGAGTTCGATAATTAATTAAACGTCATCACGGAATTATCGATCAGTAAGGATGCATCGTGGGAAATTATTATTTTTTTTTTTTCGCGTAAATTCAAAATAATTATTTGCGCGCGAGAAAGTCGATCGATAATTCGAAAAATTTCATATCTACGCGTTAATCGAAAAAAAAATTTTTTTATTTCGCACCTCCCGCAAATACGGTATTCGCGTATCGATTACTCAGTCGTTCGTGCGATACGAGCTTGAGGAATTTATTCATGTGTACATGCGTGTATGTCTTATACACGGTGTCGGATTACTCGACGGATCCAAGTCACGACGGGAGTCGCGTTCGATGATCGACACCTGACTCTGGTCCAGCCTCCGTTACGGCGCTACCGGCTCGTTGCACGAGGCATCGATTATTGGACACGCACGCGAGACATTGTTCCTATCGCGCGATTTTAATGCGACTCTGAGAAATTTAATACCGCGGCTTTTCAGCCTTGGCACAGACTTCCCGTCCTCTGTGCGTGTCATTTATATACGTTTCGGTATACCCAGATGTGGCTGCCTGTGGGTCCTTACTTCGTTTTCCTCTACTGGCCGACTGTGTACGTAGTTACGGGTCTGGCTAGTATCGCCCCTCTACTACTTTGCACGCTCGCCTCGTCTCTATACCTATATAGCCACGTAGGACCCGTAACCACTGGCTCTATATACACAGACGTATATATACTCCATGAAAATACTCTCGGCAGCGCCAACCGATTCCCCGTGTTTCTGGATCCGGACGAGTGAATGGTCGTCGAGTGTACAACGAGTACTTCCCCCTCGTGAACTCGTTCGAACCTAAATACACTGAGTTCGACCGAACTCGAGAGGGATGCTCCTTCCCTTTCCTCGTCGTCTTTCTTTACCTTCCACCTGCAGCGACCTACATTGCCGACCGTGTTTTTACGTAGGAATTCCCACCTGGGGAATTTAATGCAACATATCTATACGTATACCGTTAACGTTATAGGCACACACTACGAGCTCTTGTGCGATGACTACGTTTTTTTTTTCTTTTTTTTCTTTCTTTTGAACTTAATCAGCCTTTCCTACCCTGTTACGTAATCGTACCTCGTAATGATATCAATTTTCACAATTAAATTTTCTCCATCGAATTTCAATGAAATCTCTTCCGCAGACTTGCAAAGGGATGATTTTTACCTCTACGAGAAATCACGTAACGATGATGCTATATTTTGCCCGAAGACAATCAATCACTCGTTATCCCACATAATCGAACGTAGGCACAGGACATATGGTATACAGAGTATCGGCTTGATCGTCTATTAGATATGGAGAGAAAAAGAGAGGGGGGCGGCGGTGAGAGGGGGGGGGGGTAGATGGCAGAAGGGGAAATCATGTAGGAAAGTCCCTTGTTTCACAGCCGATGTATATCCTCCTGGTATTCTCAATCCCTCCCACCCCCGTGGTCGCTTTGCCCTATTCCATACCGAATGGACCTCCCGCCCCCCCAACATCCCTCTGTCTCCCCTAACAGCATCCCTGTACACTCCGCTACCCACACCCTTAACCAGCCCCCGGCTAGACAGCCTGAGGGGGGGGGGATGCCACCGCCCTTCCCAATATCCCGGTATCGCAATTTCGCTAGAGCCATTCGGATATTGCCCAGGCGGCTTCCGTAAACTTTATGACCGAACAATGCCGCCTCACTTTTAGTTCAGTTCCAGCGATATATATATTTGCCGACTAGGTGTTCATCGTATCCTGCAGCTTGTCCCCGGAAGTCGTGCTCACCGGGTACAGTAGCAGTGCCCTGTATATGGTACAGCTCCGTATCCGAGAGTCCATGGGAATATCCACCCTAAGAGGGTGGACAGGCTGCTACAGTCCCTCCCAACGATAACGTGGAACCTCAATGGCCGAGGGATGATGCTTCTTTCTCGCCCAGGAAATCCTCCAGCTGTTCGCTTTCTATGCGTTGGAGCTTATTGCCTGTCACGTTGGCTAATGCATAGAAATATTAGCAGTAAGTCGTATGAAGTTATCGACTATAATGTTATCGGGTAATTAGATATTGCTGATTTAGATATCTTCGGTATTAGATAGAATTGAGGTTTTACGTTATCGTGGGAAGGGACTGCAAGCCTGTCCACCCTCTTAGGGTGCCCCTCCCCACGATAACGTGGAACCTCAATGTCCAAGGGATGATGCTTCTTTCTCGCCCAGGAAATCTTCTAGCTATTCGCTTTCTATGCGTTGGAGCTTATTGCCTGTCACGTTGGCTAATGCATAGAAATATTAGCAGTAAGTCGTCTGAAGTTATCGACTATAATATTTCCGGGTAATTTTACGCGCGTACCGTGGGGGGTGGGGGGGCGGGGGGGGTGATGTAGCTTTTACGAGCTTCTGCAATGTGCGAATTTGCTTTGATACACGGGACTATGTTAATGGGGGTATCTTTTGGAATTTTTTTTTCTTCTTTTTATATTTTGAATCGAACGTCGTCGTCAGTATCTTACGTCATATAGTATTTTGGGACTGTTATGCGTGTATATTTAATTAAGCTGTTTGGGTAGTATGTGTATTTTTTTTTTCAATTTCGAAAACAAGAAGATCGTCATTCATCGCTTTAATTATCTCTGTCGCTTAATTAATTTTGCCTCGAGTTGTTTTGCCCTGCGACACACTTCGCCTGTCCGCTTCGTAATGAAAGTTCAGCGCGCCCAGTATGCACCGTACGATCACGGATATAATCGCGTCACTTTCACTTTGCTCAACCGTGAAATTTTTCATTCCGGGTCGATTCCGAACACCCGTTACAGCCGCGACGATTGACACGTGAATACAAAGTCAAATACATTTTACAGGCCGTATAAGGATCTTTTGGGTTATAACGCCTCCATTCATTTAACGTACAATGTCTTGTTTTATAATCCAGCCTGAAAGACCCGTCGCTTTGTGCGGCAACCCTTTCTCCATTTTCATGCTGATTTATGGGGGGGGGGCAGAGAAAGAAAGAAAAAAAAAAAGACGAGAGAGAAGCGGATTAAGGCAAAGTTGCGTAATAATGCCATCGCGTCGCCCATTCAACTTGGCCTTTGCTTTTCTGCCGACTGCAGAACGATTTTTCATTCTCATATATATATTTTCACTCTCTGCCATTTCGTCTGCGAATATAAAATACGTACCGCCAACGTACCTCGAAAATTCGACAATCAACCATGTCAAAGTAAGAAGTGCCGCTAGCCGACCAACCCTTATTGCTCGTACTGTGTATACCATAGGGGTAGTTTCTGAAGTCGGAACAGTAGCTTCAAAGGGTGCCTTGAAAATGGGGAGGGGCCCCTCCCTCCCTGTACGAACATCGACACCCTCATCGAATGGCTAGGTGCTAAATATATATACATATATATATATATAGAGTAACTGGTACCCGAGACGTCCGAAGCAAATGCTGGTTCGATGCGGTTTGGTAATTCTGCACGTTGGAAATTGGTGTACACGGAAGTGGCAACTCCATTGGAGTTCTGCTATTTATCCTGTGTCAAGGGTTGTATTAACTCCTATACTCGTAGGTTCCCCGTGCGACCGTCTATTCTATGTAGCCTTGTATCATGGCTCTAAGTTCGAGCGTTTGCGTTCGTTAGTGCTTGGGAATGAACTTGGGGTCTTTTGCCAATCAGCTGACTAATAACCCGGCGGCTGGTTGTTGAGTCGCGCGGATGATCCGCAGCTGTATCGGACTTGGGTAAATTTTCGACGCCTCCTGGGGAAGCTCGAGGCGGTGGGATACATGGAAAAAAGTTTGATTGTCGAATTAAGAAAATACAATGCAATATATATATACATATATACATATTAAATGTGTAAGCGTGTTATCGTAACGTGGCGTTACGAGGCTGAAGGGGCGAACCCTGGGAATGACTGAAAAATAAATGAATAGGATTTATCGGGTATTGATTAATTATAGTGGAAACGAAACGGGCACCCCGTTATAATGCATAGCGCGGACGCTTACTTATTTCTATTTATTATATTTATTCAGTTTTCTCGTTCCCATCCATTTGGAGCATCCTCTGTAAATGTGGGGATACGTACCTGTATAATCTATCGTCTGACATACCTCGTATTTCGAAAGTGAAGATCGCTCGAGGATGACGAAGTTTTTCACCGTTTCCTCTTGCAGACGCGAGCGCGGCAGTCGCAGGTAGCAGCAGTCGGCCATAAACTTGCGAACAATCACGGTAATGGACGCCTTGTAAGGGAAAGTTATTGCTGCGGCTGCGTAATAATCGTTTGGCTGTGCTAGAAAAATAAAAGAAAAAAAAGTACAAGAAGTTAGTATATATATACACATATATATATGTATACATATTTATTCGACGAGAGAGACTCGCGGAGACAAATCTGAGCAAAAATATTAGACACCGTTAGCAAAAGTTTCCATTACCAATGATTTTTGTCTAAGGCAATTTATGGTTAATTAATGGAAAACTATTCATTTTTCTTGGCAAAAGAGCATTGGCAATGGGAAATTTTGCTGCGGGAATATATACGTATTGGATGGATATGTATGGTTTGTTTGTTATTCATTTTTCTTTTTTTTTTTTAATAGTGCATACCGCTGATATTATTATGTATATATATATATATATAGAGAGAGAGAGAGAGAGAGGAAGAGAGAGAGCATCGATACTACCTATAATTATATAGCGTATCGGCTGGTTGATATTTACGCGGTAATAATTTTATGGGCTACGTGATACCAGATATAGGATAACGATGGAAGCCAAAAATCCAATAACGCTCACGTTTCCGATGGGTGGTGATCGGTTGGCTATGAATTCCCAAAGGTGTTCTTCATGTTTTTCACCTCCCCGTTCGTCCGTCTCTTGGAAACGCGAAAAAGGGAATTCTCTTTATTGGTAGGAGTCCGCAGACTCGCGCTTGGCAAAGTCTGAATCATGAACCTTTCTTTACCTCATTTGATATATATATATATATCAATGTAATATATATATGTATATTGTAACGTATTTTTCTCAACTCGACTACCGATAAAGAAAATCCGAGAACTAACCTACGTCACTTTCGACAATAGCAAATCGTAGCCTCTGAGCGACTTGGCGACTCGAAGGGAACCGGAAAGCGAAAGCGTTATCTGAATCGGTAGCCGGAGTCGCCTTGATGATCGTGAGTCGAAAAGTGACGTCATAATATAATACATGTATATTTATACATTGTTTTCCTGGGAATATCGTTTAGCAATTGGAGAGGCATCGGATGCGGTTTTGCGAAATGTGACATTGTAACAAAATATCGATCAGATTTGTTCGAGTGAAAATTGTGTTCTTGGTTATTTTTGATCTATTAACTTTTTTCCTTCGCTTTTCGATTATTCGGTATGAATTATTTCGTGGGAAAATGATTTGTGTTAATAATTTTTTCGAAAAATTATTTATTTAGTGCAACGTGCATTTTGAGTTTGGTTGGTGAGTATGTACGTGGGTGCTCTATTGCTATCGGTTTGAATTATTGCTGTTATCAGTGATTTCGATTTATGCATTGTTATCGTAAAGGACGTTGTACATGTTGCATACAACCTAATTCGGATTACGGTAAGAGATTATCGTCAGGCAATGCACGGCTGGGCAGAGTCCGTTTCCACGATTTTCGATGTATATCGCAGAAGCGCGAATTTTGAATGTGTTCGCGTAATTGGAATCGACGTAATTGAACGATATTGAATTTATGGAAAAATTCAATAACTGCTGGGATTTGATAACCGTATTTATAGCGCGGAGAACGGTCCTCGCTAAATCGTCTAGATTGATATAATTAGCAATATCTATAAAGCAATTGGTTAAATCGTGCGCGCGTGATATTTTCAACCTATGGTAACTGGGTTACTGTGTACGGTCGAAAATGCAAAACGTACCGTTTCCGGCGGTCGCGACATTCGCGACTCGACATGTGTTTGCGAATTTGGTAAATTCGGCAAATCTCGCGAATCGCCGTAAATTTTATTGTCGCCGTCGAATGTAGACTGAAAGAATTTTTTTTTACCGATATCGAATATCGAAAATCCGAATAAAATCGCAGCGTGAGAACATAAAAAAAAAACGAAATTTTTTTAATGCCAGATAAAGCAGCCGAGTTACGAATTTGCGAAACTCCTTACTTTTTGCATCGAACAGAATCATACTGAATATTTTAATATCGTACGTTAAATACGAGCAAGCTGATAAAGTGAAAATTGGCGTAAAATTTTTGTGAATGATTAATGATAAGATTTTATCATCTCCATATGTAAACCTATATACGAAATTATTGAAAAAATGTGAGAAATGCAGTATTTTTTATATATAAAAATGATGACGTCACATTCGGTTTCCTTCAGCGCCATATCAATATACAGCTATAGTCACTTTCTTTCGAGATATCAGATACGAGCAAATTTTCTTTCCAGTAACTGTTCCACTAGCGTTGAAAATTTGTCCCAGTAACATTTGACTATCTCGTGTTTCCCTTATCGTTTAGAATTTACCCTCGCGTATTGCTTAAAACTCAGTAACACGTTAATTGCTCAACACGTTCGACATAAGACGAGTCACAGTTAATGCAGCTGCTAAGAAACTTGGCGACATCTTCCACGGCGGCTACGTGTAATTACGAAATTTGTAATTCAGGTCATGGCTCTCTCTGACTCTCCCACGGAAACCCGCGCGAGAGATCAGGGTTTGCCATTCGGGTTTGCGAATTTTCAAGAATTTCCATGCGAGCCGCGACAGCGTCGTCCCCTTACGGCGAACGTGTCACTCCGAAGAAAGACTGTAGAAAAGATGTATGATAACAGAATCAAAAAAGAAAATGTACAACGTGATGAGATAACGAATCATTAGCCCACTAGAGAATTTCACAATTTCCCGGGACTAATTTTTTTTTTCCCGTTACACCTCACGAACGAATTCCTGTATTTAACTTTCGCTATGCGAGCAACTGCAGTTGTACAGGTCGTATAAATGTCCGCGCGAACTCTTAAAACTGCATTAACCTTTGAACTGTTATACACACACGTTAACTGCTTGAGAAAGGTACCGCCCGGATATGGACTTCCGTGCGAAGCCTCCAAGACCCCATATACTCGGTATCAGTAAACTATCAAGATGGCGTAAAGTTTCGAGACTCCCGAAGAGCCATTAGCGTCATTAGGTATTCGTGGGGTGGAACAGTGGCCGTACGTATCGAGTTATTTCGCTCCAGATGAGAAAAGCAGCGGTGGTGAGTAGGTGGGTCATGAGTTTCCAAGGTTCGCCGCGTGTGGCGTGCCGCGAGCGATTGATGACTTCTGACCTACTTTTGAGAGCGGTGACCCAGATGCGGGGGTGCCGCCACTCATCCAACATTATCGCCACTCTCTCCATCGACAACCTCCTGTAGCTCCTTCTATTCTCCATCGCCATTCTCTTCGTTCACGCTCGACTGCTTCCCCCTGATTCCCCTTTTTCTTTCCTTTTTTTACTTCTGGATAAAGACTCGAAAGAAGAACCTCCTCCTACGCTTTCTTTACATAGCCCATCTGCCTGTAATGCCTAACGTTAATCGTGTACTGAGGTTTCCTATCTGATTACTTGTATAAGTAGGGTAAGCATGATCGAGTCAGAATCCCGTCTACGCGTTCCTCGTGTCCAACGAGGATGATCTGTGCAAATTGATCTTCGACACTCGATAAAGAAGACTCTGCCCCATCCACTCTTGGTTGTACCACAGCGATAGAGTAACGCCAGTCGTCTGTATACACACTCCGTGGCATGGTACAGTTTTGTGCGGCGTCGAGCTACTACGATCCGTTCCCGGGGAAGGGATGACGGCGACTGTGGTGGGGAGGCAGGTCCTCGGAATGGAACTGTGTCTCTTGGACTGGAGTGGGGGTAGCCGATCGTGGTGGCGCCACTGGTGGGGAGAGTTCGGGTTTGTTCGAGTCGAGACGGTGTCGGCGCGCGCGACCGCACGAACGTCAGTGTCGCTCGGGCCGCGGCTTCGTTTGTTCTGCATGGTTCGCTGGTCCGTTTTCGTATCTGGTTAGTTTGTTGTCGGTTGGGACAGAAGGACTGGATGCACGACGCGAGACGGTTCGAGCAAAGTATTTCGTACTCCGTTAAGGGACACGCGAAGACATGGGATATAAATGAAAATATTGTTCGAGCTCGTGTTACGATTTTGGCAATCGATTGATCGGCCAATGTTGGACGTGACATGAATTCGGTCGTACGACTGCGTTATCACGAAAGTGGTGGAATAATAATCACGCTCGGCGGCAAGGCCTGATTATACTGTGGCACGGTGTCTCGGATTGTAAAATGAGCCCGGCCTCTCAGGGCGCCCTGGAAGTGGAGCGATACATCGGTAGCTGTCTGATAACGTCGAACGCGAGAGCTGGCGCTCATAAGAGCGCAAAGAAGCAGGATAACGGGGCGAGGGGAAAACCTCGTTATCTACAGAATTATAATAATGAACAATGTCCGGTGCAGTATGCACCTCCTGGCACTTGGGCTGGTGCACCCTTGATATCCATGACGTCGAGCCTTCGACGAAGTAATCAGCGCTCTTCTCCCTCGCCGGGACCTCAGCAGCAACAGCACCAGCAGCAACAACAGCAGCAACAGCAGTCGATCAAAGAGAACGAGCAGCTGTCCTCTCATTTGCACAACAGAAGTCCTCTGACCAGACTGGCCATTCAGACTCAGGGTGCACCGCTTATACTTGCTGGTCGTTTTCATAATCGTGGCAAGCTCAACAATGGCGGCATGAGCAACGGCAACGCCGTCATCGTTAACAGTAACAATGCGACGAACAACAACAATGTGAACGTGATGAGTGCGAGTAACACGAACACTAACGCCGGTAGATGCCCGCCGTCGCGACCTCAGAGGGGCAGCGGCGAACCCGCGAAAAAATTAACGACCAAGGAGTCTGCGACGGGGAAGGACAATGGGGGTGGTAACAATATCGCGAATATAGATTCCCTGAGTATCGCGAGCGACGAGAGTTCCGGTTCTAACAATTCCGAGAACAGTCTACCGCGTATAATAAAGCCGCGAAAGCGCAGAAAGAAGGACCGGAAGCCACCCAACGTCACCGGTCCTGCCGAAACTTCGAAACCGGAAGAGCTCGGCACGGCAATTTCCGAACAGTCTAGCATAGTTACCCTGAAGCCGTATGTGCCGGTTTGCTACGAGAGGTACGAGGTGGCTCATCGTGGCCACAGGCGGCCACCCGTGGGCCGTGAAAGTTACGGGAGGCCGCAGTCGACGCAGGAGATCGTCGACACGAGGCAGAGGTATCACCACCGGCACATGGTGAAAGTGCTCGATGGGAACAGGAACGTTGTGGTGCCTCCGGTACGAGTTAACCATACCAAGAACTATCGGAACGGTACCGGTATACCGTTTATTCACGAATACGGCGAAACTGCCACAGGCTGCGAGGAAGGTCTTGCAGAAGGTGGTCCGGGTTCGTGTCAGTGTCGCTACTGCGATCCTTCCGGTTTGATTTGGGACGTCGATCAGAATGGCTATTCCCCGTTTTTGACACCGCCCCTTCAAGCGCCCCAGAGCAACGACTATGGCAATGTACATTTCTCCCACGTTCCTCTGTTCCTGTCCCGGCCGCTTTGCCAGGACAGGACCGCAGCGGAGCTCTTTGAGGAGGCACCGCGCCTCCAGATGGAACGCGAGAACGGCACCATCCTGAGACGCAGCTGGAGCGACCCCACGAGCTACTTCAGCGAAGATATCATGCCGAACAGGAGTGTCGGTGTCATTGGTGATCGTGGGCTGACAGAGGCTTCCAAGGGCAAGGTCACCTCCTGGAGAGGTAGCACCTCGTCCACTGGATCAAACGCTTCCTCGAGCACCGCCGGAGTAGCGTCCCAGGGTCTTGAGGTTTCTACCGAGATTGTCACTTCGCCTAATGGCCACAGGGACCTGGAGATCAAGTTCTACTCGTCCTCCCCTACCGCGACGATCCCAGAGGACAAGGCAGTCTTTCCTGACGAGGACTTTAGTGACATTTGGAGTTACCACGAGTCCAAACTACAGCAGGACTTCCGCACCCTGCTTCAGGCCGAAGAGTGAAGAGCCGAGAAGAAGTAGGCAGTGACAAGGACTCTGAGACTAAGAGGCACGAATTGAGTGCGCGAGCGGAAACGCAAGGCGGTCGGAGAAGCGCGCGAGGAAGTAGAATTCGACTCCTCGAGATTTACTTGGACCAGACTGAAACGGGGAGGCTGTGAGGGAGAACCGAAGGAAAAGGGTTAACTTTCTTAGAAAGGGGATTAACCGTATACCTACCCGACCCTTCCTGACCACCCTGGTTACCTGCTGTATACCCATCCTGGACCCGAAGGGTCGTAACGAGAAGGGAATAAGAAATTGTACCTTGTTAACGAGCAGAAAAAAGAAGCGGACTCGCCCAAGGGAATCGAAGGCAAGATTCGCAGCTGGCGTCTCGACGCCTTCCAGTTATTTATTTGTTTACCGTTTGCGCAAGTGTCCCTCGTTCTCTCTCACTTAACTTTCTCTCTTTCTCTCTCTCTCTCTCTCTTTTCCCAGACTCTCAACTTCCTCTTATCACTGCTGAAGAGAAAATTATCATTGAGGGGCGCGACGGTATCTCTCGATGACCCTTGCCCCCCCCCCATAATCCAGCCTTCCTCGTCCGATGATTACGAAATTCACGAAGCGTGTAAAATGAAATGACTAAACCACCAAACGAAAGGATAGCTCCCATAACGGTGCACGTAGTATACGTGTACGGAGTAACGAGCGAAGTTCGGCCATAAACGCGTCCGTGACCGTAACCGTAAATACACATGTAACACAGAGGACGCGTAATGTGCCGCATTGTCGTGTTTATTATCGACGCCCCAAGTGCGCCGGTTTCTACGCTACTTCGTCGGACGGTTCTTCTTCTCCCTGTTGGATTAAACAAAGCGGTGACTGTCGCGTCGCGAAGTGAACGCAACGCGATCTCTTAAGTGTCAAAGCGGATGGTGTACATAGTAAAGGCAGTACCTATGGTGCGACGAAGTATATAAAACCCAGGTACAACTTGCTGTAACCGAGAGATCATCGTTATCATCGTTATCAGCCGTGATCATCAAGTTGAAAAACAGGATATTAATGGACACTGCGAGAACCTTGGAATTTCACTTGGGACGAACCTCTGTACAAAACGTATAATGATAGTAGTGACTTAAACGTGTAATAATTAATGGAAAAACGTACGAATGGACCGCCGGTCGCTCCTTATCAATGAAACTGATAATGATTTCGAGAGAGACGATAATCACGGGATACGAGAGACCTGAGAAATTTTTTCTACGAGGTCACGTGTTACGCGATGCTGTGAATTTTTTATTTTTGTTTCTCTTTTCACTATTTTTTTCTTCTTCTCTTTTTGAATTTCCCGCCAATTTATATATCTCGAATTTATTCTCTTGCTCTCGTGTCTCTCTTGGAATCTCGTGTCTCTCGCAGGGATGATTTAGTGACTTAAATGCGCAACGGCTGCGCTCTGCTGCACGGTAGCAGTGACTCGCCTCTGCCTCAGGCTCGACGTGCCGCACGTTAATTACCTACCTAGTTGATTACCTTTACCTTCCCTCTGCTAGACACCGCGGTTATTCGTTGAGGCGTGAACCGCTAGCAGGACGCATTGATTTTATGGATAATACGCCTCAGGGTGGATATGGGAGTCTTGTTGCTCGTGCTTGAATATGTGGAATGAACAGAAGTGGATATTAAAGGGTTAATACAAGAGTGGATATTACGGATGGAAGGAAGGAAATGGAATTAGGGGAAAATATTTTTTTTTCATAATAATCGATCGATCGATAGGTTATTGATTTGTGACTCGTCGAGACTGGGTACGTCGTAACCTCTGACCTTTGATTAGGAATCGAGCAATAAGGGGATATCAAATTGTCAGTGACGTCTCTTTCTTACTCTATCTGTTGTCCTAGCCTGGATTAGGTAATTTAGAGACCTTATTGCAGAACTTGAGAGCTACGTTGACGTAATCTAGGTTAGGATTATTGGATACGATTGATTTGGATTCGATTGATTTTTTTTTTCAAACAAGGCTCGTAACAGACTTGCTGCGTCCTAAGATTCTCCAATTAGCTCTCGTTGGGAAAAAGACAGTAGAGTCCGAGGGTTTACGAGACGTGTGAACCAGAGGGAGAAAGAGAGTGAGTGAGTGAGTGAGTGAGAGAGAGAAGAGAATACTGGATCAAATTTAAAAGAAAAATGTAACAGGGATCGCAAATATATATATATATATTTGCACTCCCGTTTGTCGCACAACAAAAAGAAAAAAGTGACTCACGATACTGAAAAGATTTTTTGCGCTGATTTACTCTCGCTTCTTCTCTTGTGCATGAAAATAATTGGCTGCCTTATTCGCACCATGATCTCTCCCATAGAGCCATCGGAGTCGGCTCCTTTGGACGATTTTTATTTTATATAATTTTCCATTGGCAATTCGGCCAAGCTAATTGCTATCGGTTCCCTAATTACACGATCGAATTATTTATTTTCAACTTAATCTCGCATCAATATTTCCATATACCTCGTAGACACTTTTCTAAGAGACGCTCATTCATTTTTTTCTATTTCCTCCCTTCGCCTCCAGATTTCTCAACTTCCGGTTTTTCATCCCCTCAATAGACCTTATATAACGTCCACCCGTTACATACGCGAGTCTCGTTGACATCTTTCACCCCCAACCAACATATTTTTTTTTATTATATCTTCTCATTTCAACCTGCTAGCCGACCTCACGATCTCCTCAGGTGCCGACGACCTCATTTCTTATCTCGCAATTAAAAGCGCCTGAGCCGACCGGCGTGGGTTGTGTTAAACTGTTACTATTTCACCCACGTATCACACCTCTGACTTAATTACCGTGCTTATACGGGAAAGAGACATGTCCGCGATCCGATTCAGTGTGCGATATTGATTTGAAAATATTTTTTTGTAAAATTTTTGTTGAACTCGTAAAGAAAAAAAAAATTACGCTAATTGGCAGTGCCTGTTTACACATATAAAAGCGTCATACGAGTTATCAGCTTGTACGGATCACATATGATCTAGAGGTCGAGTTATCCTATATATCGGGCTGCTGTCATCGAAAAGTCTATTCTATTCGAAATACGCGAAACAAACGTGGGATTGTCCAGTTGACGTATTGTCGATTACGCAACTATGTATAGAGGATGAAAAAAAAAAAATTAATGTAATTATTATACGTATTGCCCGTACGGTCACTGTATTCACATAACCCCAAATCCATTTAGCCTTTTATACAGAACTCAGCCAGACACCAAGTACACTCGAACTTCACTGCATCGTAATCACGCGTTATCATTCTGATATCATTGTACCGAGTTGCGCGACTTTTTCACGGTCTGCAGGTCCCATCTTACGGAATGCCTGAAATATCACATATCGCTCCTATTATACTTGAATCCTGTATTTTACGCTATGAGCATACCCAAACTCACCTGATGATTGTGTAACGTATATATGTATATATATATATATATTACATCGTGTAGATATCCTACGATATCTATCTTTAAATACGCTATATGTACGTACATGGGACTGACTATGCTAAAATGAGAAGAAGGGATGAGAATGGAGTGGGAAATGAGAGAGAGAGAGAGAAAGAGAGAATAATGAAAAATGAAAAATGTAACGAATGCATCGTCTTAGCTAGGCGTTAATCCTAATCGTTGTAAAGAGTCGTCGTTAAGCGACGCGTTATAAACGACAGTCGATATATGCAAACGAGCCCAGAGAATTTCTATAATTTCTGTGTGTTTTATAGGGTAGCGAATAAAAAGCCCCTTGTCCATCCCCGTTATTGAATATTTGCACCAACCGAGAATCGCACCTTTTAACTTGGCTCTATAGATATATTTAAAAACCGTATTGAATCGAGTTTCTTTACCCGCGTTGGGTTATCACGTCAAATTCCGTTGTGTCCTCGTCGATATTTGCCCGCGAAGAACGAGTCAAAGCCTCCTCGTAAGGTAATTGCGTAATAGCCGTTATCACATAACTGCATCCCAACTAAAAAAAATATTCCAAACAGAAAACGTGTGCGTTCTGCAATTCCCTAATGCGCTTGTACGTAGACGCATGATTTGTCTACATGTAAAAGTTGAGCGAGATCGATACGATTGGTCCGGGTACATTGATAACGATAATCGACCTCTGACCTCTCTCGCGATGCTTCATCCCCTTCTGGACGTTCGTTTCGTCTGATTCCCATCTTGCTGATGAGATCAGATAAGATCGAGGGGTATGTTGTTGCGTTCGCAAAAGTTTGCTCCTCCCGAGCGGGTCCGAAGGTAGCCGAGTGGAGCCGAGTATGTCGAAAAAACGGAATGGGGAATCGCACATATGTTTGATACGTGCATATATATATATATATATATTTATATCTGCTTATAATTATATTTTACTAGTCATATTCCGATCAGCCAGTTAATCATCCTCGTCCTCCATGACATTTTTTAAAATTATTATTCCGCAATACTTGACCACTTCTTTTCTTTTTTTTTACACTCAATCTGCCTCTCTCGCACGTTCACACGTCGACGCGATCAACTCGCCCACCTACCAGCCAGGTGCTCGCTTTTCTCCAGCTCGTCGCGCAGACGTCGATTTTCGTTCCCGCGTCTCACATAAATTGCCTCCCGTTCGTCCACGTAGGAAACGTGTAACAGGTTGCTCCGCGCCTCTACCGACGATTTACGGAACCAGACCATTAGGTGTCGTCTCGACGATCCTCGCGGTCGCTTCTTGTGGGTATGGGGGTCTGTGATAGCGAGAAATTGTATATATATATATATAATATTATATAATATATATATATATACAGCTACATCGTATGGAGGTATATATGTATATATGTATAATAAAAATTAAACGATATGGTCCAGCAAGTGATGACAGTAGAAAACGGACACAGCATATATTGATCTCGTGCGAAAAGTCATCGGCAAATGACGATCAATCGTTTTTTAGTTTAATTGCGTCTTGCGAATTTTTTTTTTTTTTTTCTAATGCCTCATCCGTGCAAAATTTACTTGGAAGTAAATATATGTGAAATCGTTGCAACGTCTTATTTCTCCGTACGTTTGGACGCGTCGTGCGTGCAAAGTTGACGGGACGTGGGATGATTAATTTTGATAACGGAATAATGACGTAGTATCGCGTTCCACTTTTCAAGCGGGATATTCGATACTTTGTATGTGTGTTATATATATGGATGTATATACTTACGAGGAGACGAGTGCGCAACGCTGCTCTACGGACCACGCACGAATTTCTTGTAAATTCGTTCGCGGTCCTGAGAAAAGGCCAATTTGAATCTGCGATTTGGGAGGTACACAAGATTTTTTATCACGTTCTGTCACGAGATACTGTCCCGTTGGTGGAATTATTCATTACGATTTTACATTCGTGTTTTTTACTTATTTTATGTCTAAACTCTTCTCTCAGCCAGTATAAGAAAAAAATAAAATAAATAAAAAATAATTAAAAAAAAAAATAATGGAGTACACTGAAATAAAGAATACCGTTTGTAACTAAGGACTTATTTATTGTCCCACTCAGGTGCGACTTCGTGCGTTCCAGAACCAATTTCCTAAAAAAAAAAAAAACAAATCCAATCCCAAATAATCCAGTGACGTAATACGTCGATACGGTTTTAAGGTTATGAATACTGAAAGCGACTTTAACCCACGTCCTCAATCCTTATCAGGTACCGTCGCTGTACATAGGTACAGCTGATACTCTTGCATGTTCTTAGTTATTTGTATGGCGGCGGGTTACGGTCTGCGTGTATATACAGTTTTTGGCATTCAATGTTATACGGTCTGCGTGTATATGTATTTGTGTATACAGTTTTTGGGATTCAATGCTAATAATAATTCTTTCGTATGAAATTAGGCTACTCGAAATTGTCGCTTAATACTTGGGAATTGTGGCTGCTCGTTGTTAGACGCGGATCTCATGCGTGATTCCTACATGTAATAATTGCGTGCGCCGTTTCACGTTCAATTGCAAAACAGCGCGAATCGCCTTTCGAATGGCATCGCGCCTCATTTCGCACGGTTCTAGCGCTAAGCCAGTTCATTATTTTTTTTTCTCCCAAAGTAAGAAGATGTCGAAGAATATACGCTCGATAGTTTCAGTTATGGCGTTGAAAGGTCTACTTGTCGTCGTACAACTATTATTGCTTGTTTGCTCAGTTCTCAACGTTAAGGACACATTTGCATATACCACCTGTATACGTTACTGTGATAACAGTATTAGCATGCAGTTGAACAGCATGGAAGACACTTTTGTCTTATATTTCCCGGAGTATTTATCGAATTTGCATTAAAATCAAGAAAAGCATTATCATATCCAACTTCGTGTAATCACGCGTCCTTGCTCGTCACGCAGCTCCTTTGTATGAAATTCTATAGTACATTCATGGGATACCGTTACGGCGACTTAATCGTCGCCACTTACGTAAAGTTCACGTGGAAAGTGTACGCTGCGATAATGTTGGCCGATATAGAGGAAAAATTGAGCGTTACGAGAAATTTTTAATTTTTACGTTATTAGCGAGAGATTTGAATCGCGTGATTTTTATTTCACGCCTGGAACAAAAATCACACGACTATCTCGGTCGAGAGTAAGAATTTAACTTAGACGCCTTTCGCATTTGAATTTCGTGAAATTCAGGCGACTTTTTTTTTTTCTTAATTTTCATTCGTAATTTATTTCCATACAGAGCTGATAATATGGATTACCGTTATCATTAATAAAGTGCCGAGATTAATCGAAGAATTTTTTTCGCGAGTGACAATTCGTTAGAAAAATTTTATATCTGTGATAAATCGTCCCAGCAATCTCTTCGGTATTCTCACCAATTACGACACTCATCTCCGGATGCCAGATTCGGATGATTCTGCGAAACGTGGTCCACTGGGTGATTAACGCTCCGGAGATACTCTCGCGCGACCCTTGAAATTCGCATGGTCAATATCACTTAACAACGGTGCTTTCATGAATTTCAAATAAAATATAATGAATACAATGTGGTCCAGCGCGTGTCTGCTGGCTGAAACGCGATGCTGCGTGTCTATTAATGGGGGAAAAAAAAGGCATTACTCTTAATGAACCCGCCACTCGGAAAAAAAATTGTGCAAATTTTTAACGAATTGCACACCAAAGCCTAACGAGCAGCCAGTAGCGACTAAAGAATGTCGCAGAGTACTTCAGTGTCAATGCACGAGTATTTGCGGGATTCGACTAAATTATTTTTTTAATCACTCCCATCAAAATCAAACCCGAGACACGCAAGTCCATATTGCTTCGTATAAATGCAATCAGAATCTCCTCGTACAATGTATCGAAAATTAGAGTGCAACGTACAGCTAATGCTATTCTCGCTTGAAAAAGTCGATTAACATAAAACCTCTGATATAAGTCGACCTATCATTTTACCTCAGCCAGATATCCACACCTTGTTTTTACCATAGCTCTACATTCCAGCTCCAGCTGTCATTATCCCCGCGAATACGTACCTCCTTGTCTTGACGTTTACCGCACTCCGCATTTACATAGTAGCGTGTGCGGCCATATCGTAATAAGGTAATAACACATGCTAGAAGCAATAAACGTCACGTGCACGTTAGGCCGTGATAGAAAACAGCCAAATCCCAGCTGTCAGATACGTCACGCAGGTAAGTAAATATAGGCGATAAAAATTTTTTTAATTTCCAAAATTTATTTATTTTTTTCAAAATGTATCTCAAATTTGTCAACTATCCATAAATATACATAGACTGCCAGACATGACCGGAAGTCAAGAATGGCGTAGGACACTGCTCCGATGACAGATAACATTACAACACGTCCTATGAATTACCGAGTGCCTCTATCAAGTAGTCAGCTGGTCACGTGGATATATTCTGTCCATATTTATACGTGGACATGGCCACCGCGTTACGTTACACCTAACCGGCGGGCTGTCAGTAGCACGTCGCATATAAATTGTTGTACAAACAGTGCTCAACAGACGTTTCATGTGGGGTGTATTCATATTCATGCCGCTCGACATTGTTGGATTAGCTACGACTGCTTGAGCGCTTGAATAACAAGTTTATAGCGGCCTAACACCGAAAGATTTTCCGGTATAATCTATATGTAATAACTAATGGACGATTTTAACCGCGGGAAAATTCAAACGAGAATTTCTCTGTCTAAGCGTTCTTATTGCTCCCGATGGAACGTCCATCTAGATAATGCATGTCCTTATCGTTATCGAATACCTACTTCCAGGAAACTCATGTCGAATCAGCATCCACGTGCTTGGTCGAGTAGCGTGACGTAAAAACGATCTCTCGTTCGCATTAATAAATTCCATCTATAAATCGAAGCCGGTTTTACATATGTAACGGAATATTATCATAAACGCACTCTAGCATCTAATTACCATCGTTCCTTATCTCTATGCACTTAAGCGAAATCGCGTTCCTGAGAATCAAGTCTGATGAGACATTCGTAATGGTGTATGCTGTAACGTATTTTCTTGACTCGACATCGATAACGAAAATACGAGAACTGACCTACGTCAACTTCGCGGCCGTACAGGCTGCGAAATCGAGATAGAGACGATCGGAATGAGCTTCAGGTAAATAGTGCCGGAAACTGATAACAATTGATCGATAACGTAACAGATCGAGCCGGAGCTTATAAAATCGAAATTCCTGCACCGGTTAATAAATTGGACGAATGTTATCCGAATCGGTCGCCTTGTGACGATGGGTCGAGAAATCACGCTACAGTATATGCATATGAAGAATGGATGCAGATTCGCTGTAAAATAATAATAACAACAACAGAAAGCATAATCAGTAGGTCTTATCAGAGTGTTCCATTATCGAAAGGTGTTCAGATCGTCTCGTTTGTCGGAAAGATTGTCGCAACTGCATTGCAGCTGATGCTGCCGCGCCAAGACGGTACAGACTGGTGGTGGGGGGATAGATCGGGATGCTGCAGACGCATAGGGAGATGCGATCTCCATGCAATTACACGATCCACTGTTAGCCTTGACGAGAGACTCGCGGATCATGAATCTCTCTCGCGCTCGATAGAGATTAATCGCGTCGACTGCTTTGTCCGGCCGCTTCTTAATTCCGCGAGATTTTGCCTGATTTGCATTAAAGACTCGACGGAGCCGCGAGTAGCTGTTGCACAATGCTAACTTTCAAGAATCCTCGACTCACGTCGCACCTGGCCTTACGCGTTCGTACGACTGTACGAACTGTTGGAGACTCGCAATTCCACTTAATGGACTTGGAGTTGCGGCAAGTGGGAGCTCACGGCGTTACGTGGACATCGACGTGTAAACTTGTATCGTGAGTGCATCGACTTTACGGAGCGTCTGTCGGCCGGTAATAAATAGATTAGTTTATTGACGTAGCGTGTGTCGGATAATTCAAGGGAATCGCTTGACGTGGAAAAATAAAAGACTTTTTCTTTCTTTTTTTTATTACGTGATAAAAAAGACGCGCGACCGTCCCGAAGCTGATGGAATCGTCAAGATAAAAAAAAAAAAGAGCGTAACGTCTAGCGAGTAATTGGTTAAATGTCTTCGACGTTGGGGGTCTAGAAAAAGAAAAAAAAGGAAAAAATCTGACGCGCCCGGCTAATTGTCCTATAGCGTCCAAGTCATTAACGGCTAATTTAAATTCTCGGTAGCGTCGACTGGGAGGATATTTTCACACCTCGTAACGCCGTAAATAAAAGATCGAGGAGATTGCGTTCACCGATGACGTAATAGGTGGAACGCATTACCGTTGCTTACGTCCGATAACCACTTATTGCAGGATACAAGGTGCGCGATACTCCGGACCACGTGCTCTTTAAAAATACGTCCAGCTGGGTTTTCCGGTCGGTAAGAAGGAGAGAAAAAAAGAGAGAATGAAAGTTTGAAGTGGTCAAACAGGGAGCAGCATGGGTATTGGTGACGGTATATGAAAAAGAAGAAGAATAAGTATCTGATGTAGTTGCTCGTAAATTTGGCACATAAACGGACCGGGCTGGTTTAGCGTGCGGGAAGCCGATGGTATTAGCGAGCTAATTAAATCGTGACGTCGCGCCAAGAGTTTAACTGCCGCGTGGGCGCATTGCAGTGGAGAATTCTTGGCTCTCTTGAAAATTGCTATACCGTACGGCGCTAAGACGGTCTTTACCCGAAACCCAGTAAAACTGGATGACGCTGTGAGAAATCATATACGTATCATACGTACTACCCTTAAGGTCGTTGAAGTTGGTTAAAAAGTCGTGAAATTCTTGGCAACGGCTTGTAGGAAGGAACGTGCGATAATGAAGAAGTGTATATACATATGTAACTTCCCAACGTTAAATGCACCCATTTGCCGTACGCTTGCATATAGTATATATACATAAGTGTATATATAGATATAGTGGTAAAGCGCGATGGCATCGGCGTACGAGAGGCGATCAAGCGTTTAATTATATGAATAATCTGCAAACTGGATTCTGTATCCGGTGATTAACCTCAGAATGGCCGTGAATCGTTTAATCTGTAATATCGACGCGTTCGCGTGCCGTCGCGACGCATCCTACTGCGTCTCAGTGAGCATCTCATCTAGCGTCTCCACCGGATATCACTGATCGCTGGTTAGTCGCGCGCGCACGTAAGCCTGCATGACTGCTTTATAACCGGCCGAGTCTGATAGAGCCCGTTCCGCAACACGTTTTCAGCGGAACTGCCAAGAAATAAAGTTATATCGAATATCATATATATGTACCAGATACATCTGTGTAAAGAGTTCCTATGGTACACAGAGTGGACGTGAACAGACGCGGAGTGTCTACGCCCACGGCGTAGCTCGTGCATGTACTGGCTGCACTTGTTCGCAGACCTTGTTTTCAACCCTTTCCTGCGGACGGACATTGAGGTCCCACGTGTAATAAGGTCCATCGGGATGAAGATGAGGTGGGGTTTCCGTCTATATAGAAGACAGTCTACACTCACTTTTCTTCTACTCGGTGTAAAAAATTATTACAGTCCGGTTATGCCGGTCGGCTTTGAGGCGTTGACATGGATAGAGCATATACATATATATATCGATTTATCGATAAATCGATCCACATCATCCTGGCGACCTCCTTTGACTTCCTTCGTGGTCCAGCTACAGCCTCCGGGAATAAATTTTCACTACTGCTTTGTGCGTATGTCGTACGAGATCGAATCGGGTCGCGAAACTCATGCGGTAACTATACCGCAGGCGAATTACGGTAATTCGCATCTTCTTGCGAACTCGCACAAGATTTATGCCCATTATTGCTTCATGTATCGGTACAAGACTCGAGAGTTCATCCGTCACTCATACGGGATGCTGGAAGGAAGGAAATTATATAAATACATAGCGAATTGTACACCGTGTATGTAGGTGTGGTCCATGACGTCATCGTCCACATAATCATCTTCGATTAATTATCCATCCCGGTATCCAGTCGTATGTACGTGACCCAATGACCTTTTAAATCAATAATGGAAATTTCTTTTTATCTTATCTAATTATCCTGCTTTCGTAACGTATATGCCGTACTGCATGTTCCTAATGAGTCTTAATTAATCCAGTATCGATTCGGCATATCCTGCGAGAGATCATCCGGTTATGTGCTGCTATTCTCTACGTCACTTCCTTTGTCTCGTCCCGGTTTGAATATTCATTAATTTCGGGATACCTTTCCGGGACGTGGTGTATATTCTGATGATTTCGTTACGTCATACGTGGGATCGTATAAATACTCAGAGGAAACTGCATAACCGATTGATCGGACGTTCATAGGATGTGCAGGTTGAAGCTCAAGGATTATTCGGCTTTATGCAGTCGCTTGATGCAGGTGCATATATGCATTTGTGTATAGATGTAGGTATGGAATGTATATATGTATGTACACATATGTATATGTATATTCGGTTCACTTTGATATATGCCTTGGCAGATCTATTGGCACGGTTCGCGATTGATTTCGCACTCGCTGTGACACGGCACGTTTTCATGACTCGCTACAGGCTAACATAATGAATAATGGAGCCAGCGCGGCCATTAATCAGGTGGCCCTGCACTTTTGCGAATAGAGGCGCGAGCTGTTCGCCCGATTGGCGCAATAAGCCGACGTAGCCAATCACTGCGTGACCTACGATTCGCAACTGTGATCCAGAGTCTGGATCCTTTGATTCAGATCCCAAGCTACTTTCTTCTCACGCTTGTCTTGCTGCCTGTTATATATATGTATATATTTTTTTCGTCTACGATGAAATTTTTTTCGATAATTTTTTGACGTCCGATCATTATTTTTTTGCATGATTTTTATGCGAACCTATGAGTTGACTTATTTTTTTTTTTAATATGGTAGATCACGGTATAGTCGAATACGATACATAGGATCGAGGGGTAGAGTGCGAAATAAAATGCTCGTCGCAGGCGTTCGCGAAATTTCACGTTCTAAATTCAGGAATTTCACAGTAAAACTGTAAATATCAACACTGAATTCGTGAAAAGTCGACGACTGCCTGTTTTCCGTGTCAAATATGTCGAAATCCGAAAGGGCCGCTAGCCTTTCGAATTTTTTGAATATTTTCGAGCACACGTGTAAATTCGATAGACGCGTTATATTTGCCTTAATGCATTATTTATTTCGATTAGCTTAAAAGAAATAATATTAGCAATACAATCCTTTGCCCAAATGAAATTACTTTAACGACAACAGCCAGTAGTCCCAGATGCAATTAGCACTGTTAATAAAATAAAAACGAAAAATTTTAATTTAATCCACAAGCATAATCAACCCGCGGCAAACATGATTAACCCAACCGAATCTTGATAGTTAAGATGACAAAGTATCAAGAATAATTTCCACACAACGATGCGTGTAGTAAATCTCCGATAAAATCCTGAATCTCGGCGTCGATTGAGATGAGAGTATTTGCTCGCTCGGCTGTTCGTAATAAAATTAATGGAGCGTGGCCAACATCGTAGGACATTCTCTTCCTTTCATTTGCCTCCGTGACTTCTGCTTAAGCAATTCCACGCTTCAATTTCCACACACGCTTCGCCCGGCAGTCTCAGCCGCCTGTTAAGGACCATTAGAATGTCCCGCACACGCGTGTTGGGATACGAGCATAACATATCGTTCGAATGCCAACCGAAAGCAGTAAAAGCCACATATGTTAATTCCACATATGTCCGATATAAACATCCACACAGAGTGTATCATGAAAATATTCATTAACCAGTTTCAGGATAATCCAATTGTGCCTTCGCCTTCGCGTAGTTTAAGCTGCATTTACATGAGGACCAGACCTAACATTTCCGATCGAAAATCCCTGATCCATTTAGTCTGTTGACATAGCCGATCAGCCAGCTAACAGGACGGAAAAGGAGGACGTCTCAGCAGCAGCTATACCAGACGCCGTTAAATCAGCAATCGAGAACCCAGTCCCAGGATGACGTTTATACCTGAAGACGCTTCTGCAGTTATCTTCTCGCACCTTCACTTGCTCCTATCGACTAGTACAGTCTGTCCGGAGTCTGGATATGTACAAGTACCGCTGCCAGATACCTAGTACAGTCAATATATAGCCTAGGGGGAAACAGAACGGAGCTTCGAAAACCGCAAGGAGTTTCTTCGCTGAAATACAGGGTCGGTCGGCCATCTTGCGGATCCTTCCGAGCTAGGATCACTCACTATTTTTTACAATCGTAGGTCGATATTACGATGACTTCGGATCGCCGGAAGTGAATAGGTAGATTTTTAGTAAAAAAAGAAAAAAAAAATTAATACATACGTTAGGTCCTACTAGACTCAACAGTGGCTCGCGTAGGGTTATGAGAAGACATGACGAGAGGAAGACGAACGAGGAGCAAAATGGCGGATAGTCAACTTCGTGAGGAGGCATATAACTGGAGAGCGGCACAGTTATCGTATATGGGCAGATCTTGGTTATAATAACCGCATGTACAGCTACGTACGTTCTACATACGTTCTATAACGTAGACGTGGCGATCCTACTTACCGTGTACTTAGGTCGCATGCGTTATATATACGTGCATATACGTGTATATAGCTAGACGCAATGGCCGTGCCCGTAGTTGGGTGTTCATGGTCACTCATCCTATACTCGAATGCTGGATGGATGGCAGAATACGTTCGCGTTCGCATGAGTCCTCACTTTTTATAACCAAGGGTAATTGCTGTGCTTTATTAGGTCAGCCAATTATGCAGACTCGCAGGACGAATTACTCATCGCTCTGTTATTTCGTTCTCGTCTAGCGAAACTTTATGCTTGTGAATATAACCTGTTTCATAGAAATGGAGATTTCATCTCCCTCGGCATCATCTTCTTGATATCGAGATACGATATTCACTATATATATATATATATTACGAGAGCGAAGCTAAATGTCTATTGCACTTCCGTTTTGTACTTGCCTGTATATATATATTTTTTCTTTTTCTGCTTTTCCCTCATTCTTGACTTTAAATCGTTGACCATGGAACGTTCTGTGAATTTATTACATAATGATGAGACGACACTCCAGATCTTCAACCCCTTGGCATTGGGGATCAACGTAATACTATATCGTTTCTTGAATTTCGAGGTAAAGGAAACTGAGTTGACCTAGAAAATTTCAATATATATATATATCTGTTATTATTATTATTATCTGCCGTCGGATGCAGAACTCGAATGTATTAAATCCATCCCGTACCGATATAGTACGTTCGACCTGGTGCACCAGGCTGATCTGTTTTAACAAGGTGCCCTTTAACTCGAAAACGAACGATAGTAACTATACATGGTATATAAATACATATAGATATAGTAGTCTGCTTGATTATGAGGAAACCTTTCGTGATATGTCACGAGGGTTGGACCAGAATGAATGAGAATCAACGTGCCAATAACATGGCTGGGGTCTCAATCGATTCCTTTTCCTCGTTTTCTTTTTCGTATCCACACACTCAAATTCGCCAAAAGGTGAAATCTTGTACATATGTGTACATATATGTGTATAGATATGTTAGAAGACAGTTTTCAGGACTCTTGGCATTTTCCAGGGTGGTCCTGGAAAAATCCTATATGTAACGTATACTTCCAGGGTCGTTTGCCGACACTCACACGGAATTTTCGAAAAAATTTTTCATGCTGGACACTCGGAGTTTTTATGGGCTAAGATGTTAGGTTAGAATTTCAATGCTACATGTCCCAAGGTTTTTTTTTTCTTTGGAAAAAAAAAATACACCGGTTTGCCGTTGTGAGTGCCGCATGTCCTCGAAACTGCCCCTGGGCGTATTTATATTTATACGCATACATGGAAGTATGCACGAGATTGGGAAAAATTCAGGTCGATACCTACGGCCCTGGACCTTTATCTTGATCAATGTTATCGCGGGATTATCTATGGCCCAGCGAACCCAAGAAAAGCATCGACCTGACGTGGCCCAAATTCAGGGCCTGATCTTGCACGGCATATGTATATTTTACCATCCAGGAAGAAATCATAGTGGGTGGTTCCTGTTTCTGGTTTGGTATTTCCCATATGACTTCGGACGTTTGGGTCAGCAGCGGACGACTCGGCGAGTCCAGGTTGTGAAACGCTTCGTTAGCGAGCGTAGAGAACGCAGACCCTGTTCTTTAATGAAAACCCTTATACGCTGATGAAGGGAGAAAAGTGGCTACCGAGCCAGGCTGCCGTGTGAAAAAGCATCCCTTGCGGATTCCTCGGGGACGCCGCAGAGGATGGACCCCATCAGAAAGTTTAGTGTGCCTGACGGTCCCGGGATGCTGGGAAGAATCTTTTCTCGTTCCGGAAGGTTTCACCTGTCGGCTGATTGTACCATTCGTGATTCTCATTACGGCGACAAGAGCGAATCTCTGCCATCAGATTTCCATTGTAAGAGTTATCTCAATTTCACGCAGTGACCCTCTTGGGATTGACCCTTCGGCCAGCTGGAGGTCGAAAGAAAGTTTTGCGTCTTGTTATACCGAAATGGCAGGACCTGAAGTGGATATATATATATATACTCTATGGTCCTTAAAATTCTTAAATCCTGAAAGGAGGCCTGGTCTCCTTGTCTAATTGGATGCTGGAGACATAGGATCGTCCTGAGTACCTTGATAAAGATCGTTTCCGGTGCCGCTGATGGGTAGAAATGTTCCAATCTGTAACGTCAGGAGTACCTATCTTTTTCTAGGATGAAAATTAATTGGGTAGGATGGGATCTGCTTTTCTTTTTTATTACTCGTTAAGAACCGTGTTAATTCTCCATACCTATAACGTATCAGAGCCTGGTGGTCCAGTTCCCCTTGAAGACGAGTCTCATTAAAGCATCACGTAATCGCCGGATAGTAAAACATCGCATGCGGTCGTCCCGACGCCGTCGTTCGTCTAGCGAGGCTGTGACGTCATAACCGGTTATCTTCGATAACGACCTTTAATTAATCAAAAATATAATTTTATATCCAAATATCGTTTAATCCGTTATAATTATTATTACGTCAATTTTCATCCCGCGATGCGGTCCTGATGCAGGGTTCACATCGCTCTTGTCAAGCTTGACCTATATATTCTATCTCGAATCTCTAGGACGGAGAACCTATTTACCAGGAGTGGCCGAGACACGTGGGCAAAGTGTGGAAAGAAAGTTTTCGTGTTGGAAAGTTTTCAGTCCTGGCATCCTCTTGGATGCTGAGAAGATCGTTGGAGCCCAACGCCAATGGGATGGGTTTAGGAACACGAGCTGAGGATACCCGTTAAAATGCTGATCATTCAGATAAAAGGGTGGTCCGCCCGTTAACTCTTCTTTATCCGCCCAGCATCCCAAGTTTGGACCACTTTCCTCGTCACACTTACTACGTACGTCAGTGATCTCCTCTACTGGCATTTCTACGTCTTCTCGTTTTACCCACTGATATCCGATACAAACATGTATATATATATATATACACATTGAGTGCATACAGTCAGTATACAGAGCGCAAGTCGTAAACTTTGAGACCGTTAAAAGGTGACGACAAAGTTCGACGTTTGTAGTTTATTAATGTCAATAACCTATCTGGTATCGCAGCATTACCAGTCATGAAAGTAGCATTGTTAAAGTTCATGGATAACCATGCGAACCGCTCGAGTACAAAGAATTCATGCAGGTTGGTACACATGGGCGCGTGCGACGATGCAATTTCTTGTTGTCGTTTCTAACTAAGCGAAACAAGTAGTCGCTGTGACGTTGTGACACCTTTGGAAAAATATAATTGTCAGCAAACTTTGTTTTATAATAATTACATTAAGTACAATCGATATATATGTATATATATGTATGGTTTTTGAAAAAATATATAATTTTTTTTTTTGTAATTTTGAACGTCTCAGGGTTTGCTAATAATATAATAAATAAGATAAAAATATGAAATATGGCGGCCTGGGTTCAGCTGTATCGAACTGCACGCGGATACGACGTCTCGGTTACAGCCGGAGGCGCAATATCTCAACTAATTTCACGTTAACGCCAAAGTAATCACTGACGTTGGCAGCGGCCGTGTTTTATGTACTATAGTGTATATACATAAAGTATGTATATCATGTATATGATGTATAAGCGAGGAAATTCTTTCGTCTCCTTTTACGAGTTTCTTGGTCGTCGCTGATCCGTATTCTGGCAGAATTCATGCTATAGAAAATAACCTTGAGGTTTTTTTTTTTTGGGACTGCATCAAAATGCATACAGTGCATTTACAGTGATTTATTTAAGTCGAGAGTATGTATATTGCAGTGTATATGGTGCATGTATATATATGCAATGACTAGGTGCTTAGTATAAAAGATTCTTTGAGATTGCATCTCGAAACTTATTCTTGGTTCTTTGAATTCGTTTGGTCGTCTATTCTAAATAGGGGCCAGAGTCTGTCCTACTAGCACAGCTAGTCGTGTTTGAATGCGTAAGTAGACATTAACAAGTTTTAGGGTCACTAAACAATCATGAATAATGCAGGGAGACTCTTACGAACGGGTATGTAGAAACGCTGGGTAAAATGACGAGGAATATGATTTTATTAGCTTGTTTTTGTAAAGAATGAAATTTTATTTTTATCGTCTAAAAATTCGCCTCCTCGTTCCTCTTGGATTACTTCGTATTCGTATGGCAAAGCAAACGTTGTCCGTTCGTGATGTGGAAATATTAGAAATACGTCGACGGCGTCTCGGGCTGATGACGTCGATCGAGTGGACGCCGATATTTTTTGAGGTATCTTGAAAAATCGAGTGAAAAAAAAAAGCGTAACAGCGCGAGGATTTATCGATAATGGATTTTGAAAGGGACGTCAATTTATTTACATCAATCAAAAGCGTTTCGCTTAAGTACGTGTTATTCTCGTAGCTACGGAAAAAGCTAATCGATCATTGAAAATAAATGTTGTGAAAAAAATTTGAAGAAAATAATATTGTTATTATAATCTACCGAAATTTTTCTCTCATACATATATGTATACGTATAATCAAAAATTGTTTGATATCTTGAAAAGAACAATTTTTGACATTAACCTTTAACCTTAGTACCTGTGTGATCTTCGAGAAGGCTATGATAAGGGGAACGACGTCAAAAATTAATTATTCAATAAGCATTTTCTGTATCGATAACTAAAATATTTCTATATATATTTTTTTGCACATGACTCCCGATTTGATCTTGAAGCTCGATGAAATATTCATATCCCATTTTGAAGTCAGTTGGACGTCATAAATGTCAAAGATCCTTTTAATTCGATGTCATAAATGTCAAAGATCATTTTAATTCAATGTCTACCGCAATAGTCGCTTTTATGTAGGAAAAAAAAAAAATCATTCAAATTTACGTATTACAACACTCGTCAAGTTCGATTGACGTAAATAGATGCAGCGTATAATAAGGGATGGAAGCACGTGTCGTTGACAGCTGATGACGTCAGCTCTACTTAAGCGAGATGGGACTTTGCTATCCATATGGTTTATCGCAATTGAGATGTGTGTCAGCAACGGGTCCAGAGGAATAAGATTGCACGGGATGCTGGATAGAGGGATACAGGATCCATGGTCCCGCTATTGGGGGTGGTCGCTGGCAACGGATGAGAAAAAGTTATGTGACAAGCTGCTGGTTTTATAACTGGACCAAGTTACTGTGTATTGATCCTACGAAAAGACGAGCTTATTGGTACCAACAAAAAAAAATTGGTCCAGCCTCTGCACATCGGATGGCTCTATCTCGAGATGACACTCGCATGGACACTTCTCTTCATCCAAGTGGACACGAACCCAACCCACCTTTGCCACTTCTCTTCTCGTTGTTTCTCTTGAAGTTGCTGTCTTATCGAAACTCAAGAATGTGACAGGATTCGAGACGAGGGATGAGACTTTATCTCGTTATAGGTATCATAGAAAGAGTATGATAAGACTCGAATTTTTTTTTTTTTTAATTGACATTTCATCGATAGTCCAGCCTAACACATAGATAGTATTTGATTATTAATTCTAATCAGAATCATTAAAATTTATACAGTTGACCTGCTTTATAGGTCACGCGATTAAATATTCATCTTCGTAAATAATTTTGAGTTTCGATCGATCACTCGTTATTTAGATCGTTCCGCGTACTCGGGTTTGCTCGATACTTGGTTCAGAAACAATTATTTAGTTATCTATAGTGGGTGGTCCACGTGGGTGGTCCAGCCTCTTCCGTAGTTCGAAAGCTATATTAATACGCGCATAAAGAGGCGTAAATAGGTAAAATCTTATGCATGTATCCAGCCTCCAGGTTGGCTCTGCCTTGGTTTTACGTCTTTGCCTACCACAACGACCGTGGCCTTAGAGGCCCCCTTTTCCTCCTAATTATCCGATGCAATGTTTTACTGAGTTTCATCGGAGGGCGGAGAAAACCATTCCGAGCACTGTGTATAAGTAGGCGCATGCAGCACCCCGGGGCATTCGTATAAATGCAGCTACATCGCCCTCGCCCATTTTCTTACGAGGAATTTCCGAGGAAGCCTCGAGCAATTGAAACGTTTGCAAAACAATAAAACAACTCGAAATCGCATAAGAGAGAGTTATGTAAAATGCGATACGATTGAAATAATTTTTTTCGAACGTTCAACACCATTGTCTTATACGGGTAAATTAAAATAACGATTTTCTTCCTTATCAAAGATTCATTAGTGTCTTTGTCTGATTTCAGGTACGTGAAGTAATCATTAATTTCATCACATTTCCGGGCATCGAATCGTACGCTAAATACAGGTAAGGTTTATCGCGGAAAAAAAAATACCCATTAATTGATACACCAAGAGTAAAGATATCTCAGGGATAATGCAATTGTATTATTATTACAAGGCAAAACTATCGCCTGTCAGTTTCCTTATTCATTCTTATCAATAATGATAACGAGGAGTCTAACCATTATACAGAACAATTAGACAACAGCTACGTTCAGGCATATGTGTTACTATACACACACTGCCTATCCTGAATTAATTGCAGCTCATACAGCGTTACAATAGAAATTCTAAGTTATGCAATATTATTAATAACGTATCCAGACCCTTGTATGCTTACTCGTGATAAAGCTCGTATTCTACTCCACGCGTGCTATAAGATTCTATTCATTTTTAACAGTGCTGTACACCCATTGTACTGTACCTCGTATCACAATTTCAGCGTACAAAAGATTTTCCATTATTACGTACGTAGTCTGGTATATAAACCTGACTTAGCCGAATAAAAATTTCCATCTTTGCTCAAGTTCGATATCGCGTGTTAATGACACATTTGAAATGTCAAAGCGCCACGTGTGAATCGATTGGGCGAGGTGCATTCTTATAAAATACTCACTATTATTATTATGCACGGGTATAATCGCATATTAAAAAACTGGTTAGGTAGCACGTGGAATGCGAATAAATATCTATATCTATATATTACGTCTCTTATATATATGTTTTGGGTCTTGATTGTCACTAGTCGACTGGAAGACCAGAGACCGTTCTCAATTTGCGATTGGTTTGAGTAGCTAAATGGTGTTGTGGACTCGGCGAAAGGAAACTTGGGGTAGGGCAGGGAATAGAAACTGCTTGTATATAAGAGCTGGTTATAGCTATAGGTATATGTTAAAAGGTAAAATTGAAGTGGAAGAGAAGAAGCTGGAGGCTTATCAGATTTTTAGGTATCTAGGGAATCCTTGATCTCTGAACACTGGTATATGTACTATTGTCGTTATTATGTACAGAGGTATGGTGTATATATATGTATAGTGCTTAGACCCGATACGCATCTCTCGTTCGGTTACCGCATTATTTTCTCAGCCTGATTGTGAGAAGACTGAGAAGATTGCTCCGGTGAATTGGATCCGGTTGACCTTTAATTTCGTTGAGCATTGCTGAGCCAAGGTGATTTAACGAGTGATCGTAGTTACAAGGACGTTTGATCTTGCCAAGTGGTAACGTAGATTTCTGCATTTCTTTTTCATGCTAATATTGTAGATACAATCGTATGGCGGGTCTCGATTAATTTTTTGCCAAAGTATCTTGGCGCTTAAAAATTCCATTGATTTTTTTGTAAAAATTTAATCTTCAAACTTTGCGATACAGACAGGTGGTATCGATGCTGAGAAAATTGAAGATTTCAAGTGCTCTTTAAGGATGACAGAATGAGCTTGTGTCAGTGTCACGTTTAATCTTATCACACTGAAACGACGCTTCAAAGAAGTTTAAAACTTCTTTTTAATCTTTGAACTTTATAGATTTTACACCTCTGATATTAAATAATTTTCAAGGCCCTTCATCAAATAATATGATTCCCAGTGTAGGATAACTAGGGGAAAAAATAATTCTGTGATAAGATAGAATTTTCATGTTTTTTTTCTTTTTCAATTACGTACACTTCCGTAGGTATGGGATGCAGTGGGATTATCTTTTTTTTTTACGATATTGATAACAGCTGTTAACACCGTAATAAATATGGGATACATCTGGCAGCATTCAGGGCACGTCCCACATACGTGAGTATGTAAACCTATACAAATAACTGTTATTGCAATCGCCATGAATGTTACGTACTGTTTATAATACTGCAGTACATATATCGATCTTCATAACCTTGTATTAAAAAGTACGTGCAAACCTGCAGCCAGAAACGTATCAAGGGATAGACTAATTATCGAATCCGTATAAATTAATATTTTGACAAGCAAATCCCACTGCGATGAAATTAATGATATTAACGTAATGGACTTTATTATTAATTTCTTCAAGAATTTTACCTGCAAATTATCAAGACTTGCGTCATTGATTGTTATACCGAATAATTTCTTAGCATCGGTAAACATACAGTTTAAACAATTTCATAATGCATTTGCACGTATGACGTCAATACACGTACGACCAGCGATATTGGCCTTTTTTATATTGTAGCTAACTAAAAATAAATATTACATAGAGAAATTTGAAAAAACATCGATCGGATTCGATATCTTCCGACTAATCATTTTTTGATAAAAATTCTTATGTCCTTATCAGAAACGATTTGTCATTATTACACTGTGTATATGTATATTTTATTATCATAATAATCGTTAGCTTCGTGTATGTAATCAGTGGTTAAAAAAGAAAAGACAAATCACAGCTATAATTTTTCTCTCTCTTGGCCAAGTTCAACGCTGACCCAATTGTCTTGTTGCGAGGTTGGTAGCCTCAGATGAATTACTAACTGGCGTGCGCCCGAAGAACATGCCTGCTGGGAATAGGGGAATAGCACTGCGGAAGTATGCAATCTTGCTAGCAGCAATTTAACACTGTTTCAAGCCTAGACGGTCATTTACATAATAATCATGGCTATTTCTACACTGTATTAAGTGAGGTCGTTACGGGCCGATAGTTTCATTCTGCTAAGATTCGCGAAATTTTCATGCGAATATATCTATATATACGTGCACAGTCAGGTATTACACGTTACAAGCTAATTAGTCACAGTCGCGATTTCATCTGTCGGAGATACATGTTAGGTCCAGTGAAAAAAGACACAGAGAATTCCTCTATGTCATAAGGTGCAGCATAAGAGATGCATCTTGTACGAGATGCATTTGCTGTTTCGTCACGTGGTCCATTGCGAATTTCCGGTTTCTTCGCTATCACTCAGTATATATACATATACCGGCTAGGAACCAGTAAAATTTCTGTGTTATAATTACATTTGGACTATATGCTGATTTTGTACCTAGATAGTCTCGCAGGTGCAGTTGCAGCAATGCAGGTGGGATGCAATGCAAGTTTATACCTACAGGCAATTATGCAAGCGCCTGAAAAAGCATAGGAGCGCTTGGGAAACATATTGTGAGAAAATAGAAAGGAGATACTTTATTAAAGAGTGAATTACGTATGACTTATCTGTTTACTTATCGGTAAGATATTGTTAAAAGAATTCAAATGTCAAATACCATAGTTCTGCCATATATATCGTTCGACTTGATCTTTACAGTAGATAGAACGTTATCTTCTGCATATATTTACCGTCTGTAAAAAAAAAGAATCGGAAATTTTTTTTAATACTTATTTCCTTTCTTCTCCATCAGCTTCCGGTCCGCCGTATTTTCTTTGGACGTCGCGCGGGTCGGTAAACATTTTTGCAAAAACAAAATGAACGGAGAAGGAAAGTCTGCATTTTCCTCTCAGCATCTTCCTCGTGCTGGACCACATCGATCTCAAATTTTCTCATGAACTGGGTCACCTCGTTTTACTCTGGAACATTGACTCAGATCCTAGGATAAGTATTTGTCGTTTCTTCTTGTGAAACCGACCCACGTACCGGTCGACAAATCTTATCCAGGGTGTCTCTCTTACCTGGGTGCAAAGTACAAACTTAAAGCGCATCGAGATCGGTATAGAATACATACTGTTTTATGCTCGCAGCATCTTCCATCAGAATGGAACACAAAACTCCGATAGTAAATAAGAAGATCGTAATCCTTTATGATATATATATATATTGTAACGTATTTTATTAACTCGAGATCGATAACGAAAATCCGAGAACTGATCTTCGGTCGTCCACCCATCGTCCGTGCATCCGCATGCCAGGCGGGCGTCGGCCAATTCTTTTTTCACCGAAAACTGACGAGCCGGTGCGACCTGGGAGTTGAGGTAGCACAGTCTCACTTCCGCCAAAAGGAGAGCTCTGACGTAAATCCCTTCACCAATTAATAAATTGGTAGTCCTCATCGGAGCTGGTCCAGCTGATTCGCGAAGGCCGAGAACAGCATCCGGGAGACACTCAGGTGGGCAACTGCACTACAGCACAAAACTGGACCTCCGAAACGCACGCAGAAAATCGGTAGGATTTTCTGGATATTGCGAGAGCAACGGGAGAATTTTTTAAGGTAGCGAATCGGTGCGTAAAAAATCGAAGATCCTCGACGGCGGCTTCCCCAGAGCATCGGGCATCGCCCGCTATGCGTCAACGTTAAATTCGTTTACATAAAAACTAGAGATTCGTGATCTGCAAATACAATCCGATAACGACAACATTTAATTTTTACCTAAAAATCCTATTTTTTTTCCTTTTTTTTTTTTATTTTTCATTCCATATATTCATATCCGATACCATTCGTCATCGTTCGTTGATGAGAATTTCGCACGAGATTTGAAAAACGTGCTTTATCCTCCTATACGTTGCTAGGAGGACACGTTGACACCAGCCGAGTTTTCTACTCTAGAAATATGAATGCAAATACGTTTCCGATCCGTACTCGATATTATCACAGCTGCATACCGATGCATTACAAAACATTCCGCTCCTGGCTCAACGATTGCATCATCTATTTACCCTGAAGCTTAACGATCGCTTCTAAGCACAGAACACCAGATGGAAAGTAAAACGTACGCTCCACATGTTACAAGACATATGTATATACAAAGTCACTCTTTATCGAAATACGAAGAGTCCGTAGCCTTCGGATCGAATTAACCTTTTGCCTGATACTTAAGTGCACACAAGTAGATCTCACGGTGAGCAGCCAGAGTGAAGATTACAAGATGAAATACATACAGCATCCTCGTGTCTCAATTCATCGTGCACACTATATATTCTTTCCATGATCCTTATTTCTTATTAATCTTTTTTTCTTCCGTATTCTTTTTCTCCTTCCCCATCTTCTTTCTTTTCTGTATCCTGTCACTGATGGACAACCCCTTTCCCATTTTCCCAATCACGCACGAGCGTTTCTGACGAGTCGTGACGGGGTGGAATGACGTCCTGGCGTCTTCTTGGATGCTAATAAAAAAAGGGTCTCTGGACCAACGATCAGGAAGCTACGGTAGTGCTACACCTAGATGGCTCAATTTCCTGAACGACGAACCTGACTCACGACGTTACAGCTCGCCGGAAGTTGCCCACGGACTTTCCTCGGATTAAAGACGGAAATCACCTAGTCGCTACCTACGGTGCCGCCCCTTACGGACAATCTTCTAATTTGTTCCTCGGAAGTGGCACCCACCCTCCTTATAGACGGAAGTGGACTGATCGTGTGGGGGACCGTACGATCGGCTCCCTCCTTTGCACCGGTGCGATATTCTTCCCTCAGAAATTGAATCGGTTACGTCACGTAGGGTCGTACGCTATTTTTTATTATGGTGGTTGATGCGGGTCATTTTTTTTAGCAGTCTAACGACTTTGCCAGAAAAAACCATAGGGATTGATTTTTGTAACGATTAATTATAGATTATAAGCAGGGTAATCATAATTTGGTGTAATTAAAATTTTACTAAATTACGTTTATCTCGGTACTACTTAACGAGTCATTATTACAGATATATATTTAGTTTTAAGGGGACGATTTAGTTTAAAGGGACGACTCGAGGGAAAGGATAATAGTCATTGGCTGTAAGGATCTCGACCAATCGGAATGATTAGTTTACAGAATTTGATTATCAATATGACTGTAAAAGTCAGTCTGTCTTGGGACACCGATCGGGGTGCCTCGAGCTGCCTCGCGCTCCCGTGCTATCCGTTGATAGTTTTTCCAAACGTGTTTCCTACCCGGTATAAAAAGTTCTCGCTCGTGTAGTTCTCGCGTTGCTCTCGCAATATCCGGAAAATCCTACCGATTTTCTGCGTGCGTTTCGGAGGTGCAGTTTTCTGCTGTAGTGCAGTTGCCCACCTGAGTGTCTCCCGGATGCAGTTCTCGGCCTTCACGGATCAGCTGGTCCAGCCCTGGTGAGTACTCCCAATTCATTAATTGGTGGAGGGATTTCGATTTCACAGCTCCAGCTGGATCTATTACATTCTCGATCAATGTTCTTCGATCTTCGATCGAATTACCGATGCCACGATCGTTAAACGATTTGCTTGCTTCACGGCCCCCATAATTTCTCATTTCTTCATACTTCCTTATCATCAAAGTCGCCTTTCGGCAACAGATACATAAGCCCAATATCCTTTCGATCGACGATCAATATATCTCTGTCAGCCAGTGAAAAATCGTAAACACAGATATACAAAAATTTTCGTAAACCTAGTGTTAAACAATATTACAACATAACGATCTATTCGTATACGCGTATGTGTAGTCCATTATTTAATAGTGTACCACTGTTGGTGGTCAATCATCAAAATACACAGGGACTAGGAAATTCGAATCCAATCTGAGGACATGCCTTAGGCCAGTAGGTATAGTAGCTCTGATCTTTGAGCCACAGGCCACCTTGTAATTGAGTGGTTTGCATCTCTGGTACAGAGAACAAGAGAGAGCGAGAGAGAACGAGAGAGAGCGAGAGAGAACGAGAAAGAGAGAGAGAGAGAGAGAGAGAGAGAGAGAGCAACGAGCGACTGGGGTTGCCCGTAAGCATTGAGCACGCAACCTAAGCCAGAATCCAGAGAACTCAGACATTGATTGAACCAGGAGCGGAGCACTTGCCCCCGCATACCAGAATAATTCCACTAAATTACAGGTACCGAGGATACCATATAATACCATAAGATGCTCATCGTATTGCAATTAAACGCCAATTCGAATGGCTTCTGACTTTTCTCTTTCTTCCTTGTAATACGCGCTTGATGGATATATCAATTTTTTAATTACAGTTTATGTCACTTCAAAAAAATCTAATTGGCTCATCAGGAGGTAACACTGTAGAAATTGATAACAGACTTTTACTAAGATTTTTTAATATTTTTTTTCAGGTGTATTTACATTGATTAACGTACGTGTGGTTAGTATGTAGAAAAAAATATTTTTATTACGTTACATAAAATTTGTACTCGTATGTTATCTATGCACGCGAATGACTGTTTAAGATTGTAAAACAAATGCAATTTCTCACTCGCAACAAGACGTGTGAGTGACGGCCGTAATTAACAGTATCCACATTGTGCTCAACTTGACACGCACTGTTTACGCATCAAGTTAGACTTGAAACGCCCAGTAAACGGTACCACGTAGAAATACTGTGGCTTCGCTGTTCGTGGACTCGCGCGACACTTGAAAAAATAAAAATACACTTGCCCTACTTTCAGTCTAGGTATTTATTCTCGGTAGGTGGTCTATTTCGGTCCCCCTCTATCTATCCCCTCTTTCCCCTTAACACCTATGAAAGAATACGTAATTACATTAGCGTTTGTCAAAGCGAAAATATGTTTTTCTTCTTTGCAGTATGTCGAAAGTATTTCTGTCCCCGTTTGATCTTTTGGTACTGTAATCACACTTATCACATATGGTGATTGATAATTTTTCGGTCCATGTACGAATGTGTCTTCTATACCAATTTCCATTGACAATTAGAATTATTCGAAATTATTGAAATTCGCCCAAGTAAATTTTGTAGGTTTGCAGATCTACATGATTTCTTAGCGATTTACGAAATTGGTCAAGTTTTTGTCTCGTTGCCAATTTCTACGTCAATTTTACGTTGGTTTATATAGGCTTTACGCAATATTTCCTACGAAAATGTTTCATTCGCCATACGTTGCGTAGTTTGTTCTTTCTTAAGGAGAAGGGGGGGGGGGTGATAGCGATATCACGCCAGACTCACAATGGCTCCTAGAAGCCAAAATACACGTGACAGCTGCGACAGCTGATCCCGTAATAGAAAGTCGTGAAATTTGTTGGTGGCAAGATGACGCGAGGTTGGAGAAGGGGAAGGAGATTAGAGATGCTGGAGGAGGAGCAGGAGGAGAAAGAAGATATAAAAAAGTGATATTTTTACTGAACAAAGATAGACGTGAGACGCGAATAAAAAAAAAATTGTAATCGTTTCATTATCCAGTAATTTTATTACGGTGACCAACGAAGACTTGTCCGAGGTGTTGGGCTACTGTACGATTTTCTATTCCCTTCGAATTTAATGTCATGTGGGTCGTTATTATATTCAATTAATTTCATTCGTTTCGATTTATGAAGGTTGTCAATTTATTTCAATCGCGATAGTCACTACGGGCACTCTTTCCTGATCGAGATCTTGGCATCCTGATAACGTAGCATAGAATTGCGTGTCAGTGGTTTCATCCCTGAATAGAATTAATAGCTGCCTATAAATTTCAAAGGCTCGCCCGATAAAACGATAAGACCTGATGAGGTTCCAGGAGACCCCACACACATCAAATACATCATACTTACTACTCTCATAAGTAACTGGAAAGTGGGAGTGGTCCACTCTTTTGAAGCATCTTCTCCCTCCTCTTATTTTTGCCCTCATTCTTTCTTATTATTCCTCTTCGTGCATCTTAACAAGCGCTTCTCTCATCTTTGGCTCCGTTGACTCGTCTGTGAAGTGACGGGAAAAAAAAAAAAAAAAAAATTCAAAATTTATTCAAAATTCACTTGATATCAATTGAACAAATTTTATGATAAGATACAAGCAAGTTATCACCCTTGAAATATATGATAAGACCTTGTACATGAAATTGATCTCTATTCATTACGAATACTACAGATTATATCTTTAATTCATTTATATCGCCTATCTAACTGTACAGTATATATCCCGTATAGATATATTCTTGTGATAATCTATTTCGAAAATTTCCCTGAATATTGCATACGAGATTGCACGGAAATAGTCCGGAGATCGTTTCTCGATCTTCCATCGCACCCAAATACCTTGACATAATTATTTCTTTATAAATTTATCAGCCCGTTATATTGAATTATCTCGACAGCGCCTAGATACTGTATCTCCAAGATTATTATTATTTTTTTTTTTCAATGCAAGTACAGTGAAAGCTGCATGTACTATCGTCACGGGTTATTGCGTCATTTAATTTCACTTGAAAACTGTAATTCCACGATGCACATATGATTGCTACAATTTTCTCGAATACGTCTTATACAGTTAGTATCACTCACTTATCTTCCATTACAGTAAGATGCGTACAGAAAACGTGTAGCATCATTGACGGAGCTAATGAATGACAGTCTGGACGTGGCTCGAGTCACTGATTCTGAGTCATCATCAGCATTCATTGGTTCGTTGATTCTCCTAGGAGAAAGTTCCTGACTCGTGCGTGCAGTCACGCATCGTGTATTTTCTCATTCCTTTGCTTTGCCATCATTTCGATTGAATTAACCTAAAATTAGTTTTCCACTTGCTCGCTAATTCTCGTTAGTCTTTACCTCTGTGTCTCCCGTTTTCTCAAGTTTATCGCTCCCGTCCACTTCTTTTGGCACGTGAGACGTCGTCACTGTCGGAATGGAAGACCTTTTCTGCGACCTTCGTAACTTTGTTTTTTTTTCTCTCTTCCCACGGTTCTCAGGATTATCTCACACGAATCAGAATGCTTTGTTGGCTTTTCGTGGATTCCCGAAAGCCGAGATTAACGCGTCTTCTTTTTTTTTTCCTTTGATATATCATCCTTAATATGTTTGCCGGATGACTTTTTCAAATTATATATATATATATATTTGCACTTCTTCGTTTGATACTTTGTGACGTATGCATTTAATTGCATATGACTGATATATGTATTTATTACGCATAAACTACGTAGTATAGTATCGTTATTGCTTTTTCTCGTCATTGCGAATTAAACTGACTCTGCATTATTTATTGCTCATTAAAAATATTCGCGCCACGTTGAATTCGCATATATGCCGGCAATATAATATTTTCGAAACTTCCCCCGTTACTTCGATGTCAAATGAAAATACACCCCGTATCCCGGTGAAGGATATTGTTTTTTTTTTCCGCGGTTCAAAAAAATTGACTGTTTTCATCCCAAAAAATATTTCGTATCCTCCTACACGTATTACTGTGTAATAATCACAGGAAAGATTTCTCTCACGAACTTTAACCCTCCCGGTGTGGTTATTCGTAATACTACGTAAGATAAAAAAAATTCTTTTAGCCGCCGGCCGAACCTCTTGAGCTACTCTTCCACGAAAGGGACCTCTTTCGCAACTTAATTTATAATGCTATCTCAGCAGCGTTTCTTACAATATGCCCTTAACGATATCGCGAGGCTTTGAAAATGAAGTTTCCGATATTGTAGTCTATTATAAGCTGGCTCTTTGCGATTGACGCGTAGATTGTGTTAAAATGAAATATCACTATGTATAGGTACATATAATGAATATCCGTAGAAGCGATAAAGCTGACGATCGAGTAAATATTTTAATACGCGTGTATATTAGAAAACAAGACGGACCCGTCGAGTGTGTGACTAAGCCAGTGAATATCCGTTGGGATCGTCGTACCGTTACCTGGAGAAATAAGAGTGGACAAGCAGGCTGCTTAGCATCGGATACGCAAGAAAATTTACGAAGGACTAGGTAAATAAATGCAAAGGATGCAACAAAGCCGTTCGTTCCCCTCGTGTTTGAAAGACTCGAGGAGGGCGAATACGTAGGAAAAATGCTAATGTCGATCGTTTCTTCGGCCATTTTCTCCAGCCGAGCACCCGTCGAACCTGCCTCACAAGTAGGTTCACGAGCGTTTCTGCGTTCTAACGGTCGCGCCTCGACAAAAGAACAAATGGCATTGCACGTTTTCGAATAACGGGGCGAAGGGACACCCGAGGCGATGAAACCTGCAAAAAGCGTCGGGACTGCCGAGGAAACTGCATTTTATCTCGCGTCAAATGTCGTTTCTTGCGGGGCGTTTAACCTCCTTACCGTAAATCTGGACTCGTTAGCTGCGAAGAAGCTTGAACAAAATATCTTGGACGAAGAAGTGCTGCCGTGGGAGATCGTTTAATAAACATAGCTTGAGGTTGGTGCGAGTGAAAAGTAGATGTTAAAGATTTTTCATTTTTTCTTTTCTTTTCTGTTATTTCTCTCCTTTTCATTATTTCGATTAATTTCAAAGTTTTACTTCAATTAGAAACCTTTCAAAGTGGCACGTCAAATTTTTTTCTTATCATCCTCTTTCTATCTTAGTCTTTCTCTCGTCACTAACAGACTCTTACGTCAGTGGCGTTTTATTTATATAGATTATTCCGGTGCTCTTAACCTTATATATATGTATATATATATATATATAATAAATCTTAACTGATATTACAGTTTGTCATTACAATATCAATTAATTATTTCAGTAACCTAATTTATTGATATGCGAATTGTCAGTGTGCGCTTATGTGAATCGATCACGGTCACACGTGTCTAGCTGTCATTTTTTGAAGAGGCCGCACTGCCGTGTCGGCCACTTGCGGCCAACTTCTGCTGCTACGTTTCTACTGACTAACTCTGTATATATGTATTGTTGTTACTCTTGTTACCACATATCACTCGCACTCCATTGGATTACATGTTTCTAGCTTCTGGTAGAATTCAGTTTCAAATATACCGTCAATCGACTTTGTGACGATCACCTAACAGAATTCAATTCGAGAAACACTTCGCTTGGAAACTTGGAAACTTTGTCGAGCATTTCCTCCTCCCTCCCTCCCTCCCTCCCCCCCGTCTCTCTCTTTCTCTCTCTCATTCTCCCTTACTCCATCTCCGAAGCTCGCACACGCTACCAAGTTTCTCCGTTAGTTTCCGCGACGTATTCGCCGCAAAACTATTTATAAATTGTGCGCTCGCGAAACTTCGAGAGGACGACACGACGACCGAGTCCAGAACGTTGAGCCCAATTGGTAGTTGAAATTGAGAATGCGGCTTGAGTAAAGTCAAGAGATCGAGGCAGCACAGTCGAGGATATCGAAACAAGGAGACTGTTCCGTTAAGCAAAATCGATTGGTGATCTACATGGATCTATATTGAAAAAAAAAGAAGAAACAAATGAAACATCCGCCGGCTACTTTGTAATCCTCGATAGATTATTATTGGTTATCTCGGAGAATCCGATAATCTTGAATTGATCTTCCCGTAATTATTTTCCTACCCTTGTGGCTTATTAATTCGTGGTTAAGGCGGGAGGTTTGGTACGAGGGAAGACAAGTGTATCTGGATTTTAGAATTTTTTGTCTTCTTTTTCATATACGATACTACCTGGCAAATTAACAGGTAAATTATCTCTATTGACAGATTACATTGTATTATCTGTATAAATAAATTATCGTCGAAATTTCTTACTAGGGACTTATCATATCGGCAGCAGATTTTTATCTTTCAATGTGCTGGCTGAGACTTTGCCCGAGACGATAATAGAGACGCCCTGCGATTTATCCAATTTAACTCATTAAAAGTGTGTACTTTGGTGGTTCACTCCGTTACCAAGGGATCAAGAGTTAAGAGACAGAAATAGAGAGAGAGAGAGAGAGAGAGAGAGAGAGAGAGAGAGAGAGAGAGAGAGAGAGAGAGAGAGAAACAAACGGGTGAATAATTGGACCAAGTTGCTGGGCGTTGGGTATTATCTCCTAAGTGGAAGCTTTATTAGGGGTACCTTGAAACCTCCTCCTGGACCTTCAGCCACCCTCAATCTCAAGCTTCACCCTTCCAAGAGAATTTGAGATTTCAGATGAAAGTTACTTCACCTTTGAACTCTTATCGCTGTACCAAGAGGCAGAAATTTCTTGTCTCTAATCCATCGAGGAGGCTCAGAAGCTAAATCGTAGGTACGTATAGATAGAGGGACGGATTTCAAAAAAAAAAAGAAAAGTATCTACCAGCCTGCCTACATTCGTCGAGAGGATTTACCAGTCTCGTTTATCTCCTAGTTACGCGACCTGCGGGAAGAGTCTCTCGTGCTCCCGAAGAATTTACGTGAAATACCGTCAGGCTTTATAGAACGCTGGCAAATAAAAGCAAAGAGAAAAAAGAAAAAGATAAGAGAAATATTCAAGATCCCCAGTATTTATTTCGTTTCATATTCCCTCAAGGAAATTATACCGGTTTAACAATTCCCTTTGAAATATTTCATTTTCGACGAATTCACAAACGACCCTCAGTACCGTCATCATTATGGTCCATTCCAGAATCCATCCAACGTACATCTCCCTATCTCGTACCACTATTGATCTTTCTCCTCGAATAATCTCGTCTAATACGTAGAAGCTTGTTATCATGAAATTTTGTTATGCAATTCCTATTATTCAACATACCCCCTATATCTATATACCCTTATCACGTTTCCAATTAAGCTTCTCAATAATCCAATAACTATATATCGATCCTGTTCGCAACTATATTGTACTCCTTGGTATCCCTTTACCTATTGTTGTCCTTATCAGGTGCCCTACTGTCTTTAGACAATCTATTTCTCCGTTGAGCAATACAATGCTGTATACATACATATCACACCAGTTATTCATATACTATATATATATATATACATATATTGTATATATACTATATCCAGAGCGGATATGACGTCTTGTTATGGATACCTAAACCACCATCGTCTTCTAGTTTGACAAGAACTCGCTCGTTCCATTCACCGTAGTCGTCCGCTTATCAGTATCACCCTTTTCATTCTATTGACGGATATTGAAACTGTATAGGTAGCAGGTACGTAACTTATCTCGTAATTCACAGTGAGATCTGTAATTCAGGCGAGAGACGGGAAATATGCGCTTCGCGAATCTTACGCTTTACGATATCATTATTATCAGGTAAGGAGAACTCGTGGGATTTTAGGGGGCGAGACAGGTAATAAAGGGAGGCCACAGTGGCATCGTAATATCGTTAACATTTATCAGGGGTGGCAAAAAGAAAAGGGCTTCGACGCTCTCTGGAACGAGGGAGTAGAAATTCTCTTTGCGTTTTGTCTCCCTCTCTATTTTTTTTTCATCGTCTTCTTATTTCTCCGTCTCTCTTGTGCCTCTCAGGAAAATGAAAGAAGCCGATTCGCTCTTGCTTTTGAATATAATAAAATGCCTGTCACATACAGGCGCGCATCCTTCGTGATCCAGATTTTTTTTGGGGGGGATTTAAAAATTTTAATTCGAGGAATTCTACCGGAGATAAATTGTATATCGATTTTTGAAATTGTAAAGGACGCACTAGAAAGTGGGACTAATCGTATTATCCTTCTTTGATAAGGATTCGCGGTGTATGGACTTAAGACGGCAAACGGTACTTTCGCAGCATCCCGACTAAATCGGAATTTTATTCCTTGCTGTAAATCCTTACAGTAACTTTGCGCTATTGAAATTCGTATCTTATTCATTAGCGGAATATAATAGGGAGAATCGCATCTGTATACAGAATCCGGATGAAATTGTTTCGCAGAAATTCGCAAATCTATTCTGAAAATTGAATTCAGTCGTATATCTATATACACGTGAAATGTCAGTAGAAATTGGCACTGCCTTCAACTTGGCTCCCGAACAAAGACGTGCGAGGGTTCATAGGGTCTGAAAGGGGGCGTGGGAAAAATTTGTTTTCGCGAAAAGGTAAAAAAAGCGAAAAGAAAAATTTGAATCGCATTAAGGGATTTAAGTGGCTCTAAAAGTGAAGTCTGCGGGGCTGTTCGAGCCGACAAGGACTTTTTGAAAAATGTCAAAGAACGTGCTGCGCAGCCTATGCATCCGCTTCTCCATCCTTTGATTACTGTCAGTCCCGGCTGAACTCGTGCGTAACAGTCAGAGCTACCTATATGTGACCTAGTCTAACCATCTATCTTCGAAAGATCTCGCGGTGTCCTTTGTACCCGACGCAAAATCCCGTCAGGACTTGCTCGTTTATCTGAAAAAAAGTTGACAGGGGCCTGGAATCCTGATTTCCTCAAGTTCGCAATCTCGCCACCAGGTTTCGCATCGAGTTGCGTAAAATGTAAATAAAGTGAAAAAGAACTGCCGTACCTGCATCTACGGCAACCTTTGCGATAGACACTTTTCCGACAGTTTTCATATTACCCTGTATGGTCATACGACAGACGCTCGATTTCTTAAACAAGTCTAAAGTGCCATTCACACGTGCCTCGTGCATTTAAATATCGTTGAAAATGAAAAGAGCCTCTCACAGTGACTCTCGTCTGGTCTTGCTCCTTCACGGGTTCATCCGACGGAGTCATCCCGATTCGAAGCCACCGTTAAGAAACTTCTTGTCCCACGTTCTTTGTACATACGGGTATCCGACAAAAAAATTGATGCTGCTCCTACAGGAACAGCATACAGTGGTCCATCGTTGGCTTCTCTACCGAAATAACGGGCTGCCGCTGAGGTCGCCCCGCGAGATGGTCAGCACGTTGTTATCCGTCTTCGGAGACAAACAAGCGAAACAAGTAGTGGGTATCCAACGAAGATGGATTGCCATTCTGGAGCCGCAGCTGCCTCGTCTAGCTGGGCCATCTCCCTCAGGAGCCACTCTCCTCATATCGTCATCCTTATACCTATACCATCTCTTCCTTATCCTGTCACTTTATTTCGAGCTACCACACAACGTGCGCCAGACAAATGATATACGCTCTCGATTAGGATTTCGCACTTATTCTATCAATCGTCCATGTGAAATCTTATCGTAAAAAAAGTGCTGTACCAACATAATTCTTGAGACGAAATTAGGTCAATTTTTTTTTTTTTAATATCGATTACTTATCGACTCCAAAATTGCGTTTATCGACTATATATAATATTTATTTTCGATTACGTGATAGATTTTGAAAAAAATTTGTTTTTCCCCTTTATTTTTTCGCTAATTCACTATGACTCTTAATACACTTGGACTTGATAAGAGATTAGTCCTGACTGAGATCCGTGACCAGCGAGTCAAAATGCACCACGTGGTCGTTTCCTAATGTTCTTTAATCCCTTCCGGTTAATCTTGTTTGAAACAATTATTGCCGAGGGGAGTTGGCGAACTAATGTAATTATTTTCTGTTGTTTCAGGTAAGCGATGGCGGTTGTGTGAAGAGAGGTGTGAGTAATCATCACCTATTATCTTCTATGTTTACTTCTCCCTTATACGTCCCTGCCGGGTAGATAAGCCATGTGGCGCACCTACACTGCTTCGGTCATATTAGCAAATTACCCAGGCTGCATCTCGTCGTCGTCATCGCAGTTACAACTATTGTTACATGACTCGCGTGCGCGTTATCAGATATTCGCAGGTATCATTCACGCCTGATACAAAGTGTGTTATCGCGTAGAAGAATCCCTACGCGTTACGATATGTGTGTAGCCATATGTGCGAATGGCATTTCAATTACAGCACCCGGCAGGACATCACGGTAAAGGATTTAACGCCTGTGTATGAGGACTTTTCGCGACCCTTTTTTTGTTTTACTTTTTTTTTTTGTCGTATATAGATTTTTCAACCATTCTATTTCGCCACTACGTTTTCGCGAATCGCAGAAACTTCTTTACCCGAAAGACACACGTATGGAACAAACGAGACAATCCCGTTGCCTCGTGCTGCGTCCGTTCGCGACTCGGTAATTGAATTTTTCAAGTTCGCGTTTCGCAATTTCGCGAACGCCCCAGGTCGCTGCAAATGTTTATGACGAAAATTTATACTCTTCGTATTCAGGACGTGACCCTCGAGGCAGCCCCTTTTTCTACTCTGTTATCTCCTCTTATCTCGTGCAATCGCGTAAATTTTTCTTTCAATTTAAATTACGTCATGGACGCAACCCTGTTGTACGACGTCTTATCGAAATATGCAAAGCGGACTGAATTAAATAATCGATCTCGAATTCATTGAATGAAATATAGTAAAATTTGTTTGCATCGGTTTGATGCGATTTGCATAATAGGAAATGTCGATTAATTTAATTACATTTCCGCAAATTCGATTTTCTTACCTCAGTCCGCAGAATTGTCAGTCTGCATTCTACGCTTAGTCACTGTCGTTCTTGTCGAATGATTTTTTTCTTCTCTTATACCGCTTTTTCCCCTACGGCGGTCCATTGAGTTTACTCTGTAAACAGCATCCCGACTACGGTATTTGGAAATCTTTACGGCTGCCTGCTCTTTTACGGGAGTTTAATACATTTACTTTTGGGCTGTGCGGTAATATATATCTTATTCTTGTTTTTTTTTTTTTTTTCAAATTCAATCAGAATTCATCGATACTCGATTATTATGTATTCGATCAATCGAGTCTTTGTTGAAATATTATACATTATCTATGAGATTTGCAACAAATCGAATATCAATAACGATATTAATTAATGAGATTATTAAGTCGATCATCGATGTAAAGTATATCGGTAATCGTACAGAAGTACGTATAGGCTGTTACAAGACTTCTCGAATATGTTATAACGTTACTATATATGTATATACTGATTTCTTGTTTCATCTAATATTTTTTTTGCACTAAACAGATATCTTATATGAGCTTTACTTCTTGACAGTTATGAGTTCATTATTCCCACTTATTTATGCGATACCTCGTTCAATAATAACCCTCGCTCCTTTACCATGTAGATAACGTACGAATTATCGTTAATGAATGCCTTGATAATTTATCGGCTATCGATATATTTGCACAACACATGACGATCCCATTAATTGCAACAGCAATAGCAAAGGCATGTAATTGCGCAATTGTGTTTAATTAAAAAAAAAACCAATGTGTAAAATACGGGATAAAAAAGAAAAATGCTAAAAAAAATTACAGCAACTGTGGGTTACGAAATTTTAAAATATTTTCATAATTTTCAATACCCCGAATAAATGAAATTCCTTCATTATATCGTAATCGTGCGGTACCCGGAGTTATTACCAAAAACTAATAAAGCCATACAAAAAAAAAAAAGAAAACCGTGAGGCTCGTTTGAATTAAATTTTTTATCGTAAATTACAAATATAAATTCCCTAAATTTTTTCGAAATTAAATTTCCAAAAAAAAAATTCGCGACTCCTTCGATCCCTCGTTCTCACGCTTGGTCCTCGTTGTAAAAACGTCCTTAAGAAAGCAAAATCAAGTTTTTCGCGTAAGTAGAACTAAAAGCAGCATTGAAAAACTTGAACGCGCGCTTGTGCAATTCGGTAGGCTCTACGCCTGTTATACAACGACATGTCACAACTCGCAGCACATGTTATCGAGCCACATGTTATATATAAAAACTTGAAAGATCCTATCGGGACTTCAGTTTTACGTCCAGAAGTCGCAATCCTGGAAGTCCTGTTAGTTACACATGTTATTATTCATAATAATCGTCTAATTAAAATATACATAGAAAATCGGCATTAGACGCGACCTATAACACTTTTGAAATTTACACATTAATTATTATAATTATACAAGACTCTACAGCGTTAAGCTATCCTATTAACGTCTTCGAGAAGCCACACTAAGAAATACGTAACAGACTCGTTTAAGTCGAAGCCATAATAAAATTTAGTATTAACAAATTTTTTTAAATTCTTTTTCTCCTCAATAACCAAAGCCATTCGACTTCGGTTTTTCGACGTACAATGACGCTAATTGATTTAGCGACTTACACGGACAGAGAATAAATTTTACTCGTTCATTTAGCGAACTCCCGATAACACCCTAACAGATCAATTCTCGTATAAAGAATAACGCGTTTATCCTTATGGATGGTAAAAAAAAAAAAAAGCAAAATTCAAAATGGTGTCGGCCTTCGAAGCAACAGACAGACCATGCTCTGTTCATTGTCCCTTGTCCTTTCAATTAATTATTACTACCTGCCACTTACGCAACTCGTCGCACGTCGATATCGAATTTTATTGTACGTTCACATTCTTCTCTGTGTATATATATATGTATATAGGCGTAACATGTAACGCGTTCAGTTTCTATTATTTACAGCCTGAAACACCTGCTCGGATTACATATTCCATTTTGTATTCACGCGACAGGCCAATCGAACGTAACGTATCGCGAATTGATTGTCTGGCTTAATCGCGTAACAGCGTAATCGCTTGGCTACACTTGGCGAACGACAATCCCTCCGATGCAATGTAACGAAGGCATTGCCCTGCTCGTAGCGTAAGTTTGCCAATTGCGAAATCAGACTCGGCAAGACTTTCTCATTCGTAAAAATTCCAATGTAGATTTCGCGAAGCTGTTTATTCACCAGTGTATATATATATATATATATATATATATATATATATATATATATATACATATGTCCCTTTCAGCTCTGCAGACTCCTTGCCAAATGAGTACAAGTTGCAAAATCATCTCTACAGGAATCATTCCTTTACCTAATTATGACACTTGAAATCAGGTCCGAACGTTATGGATCATTTGCACGCATAACCAATTTTAATTCATCTGACAAACATAGAATTGGCGATCTACTTGTATGTCATTAGGAATGATAAATAGACGCGAGTCGTTGCTCTATGAATATTCCCTTTTCTCCTAACGAGCAATCATTGAAAAAAAAAAAAAAGAAGATCGACCAGGAGCCAAGCTCATTATAATTAATCTTCGATCAGACTCCCCGAGCTGTTACGTAATAATGACTCACATCCGAATGTATCAATTAAATCTGTCAACGATTCTTACGTCTCTTATCTATACGTCTGAGCATCGGTGCAAGCAGTGCAGATTCAGTGCCGTTTAATTGCATATATTAATCATATGGAGGTCTATCTGCTGTATATAATGATTACACGTTAATTCGCTGATCGATGGTATACGTCATTTTTAAAAAGTCCATATCTCTAATCACTTGACGTGATAACGCATCTGCCGGGAGTCATGCGTGTATCCTTGCGGTCAGCATCTTCCGAAGGATCTGCTGATTCTATGGACGAGTCGAAGGTTCTTATCAGTAGAGCTTGCAGCTGCAAATGCATTGCTCTCGTGACGTAACGTGAATTTTGGCTAATTAGAAGTCGTAATCATATATGCTTGGCATTTCGCTTTCTGTATATCAGTTCGTCATGCGAATTTCCACAGCCGATCATATTTGCCTGACAGCAGATTCGGAGCGACGTTTGTGCGATTAGGATTACAAATTATCATTAGCTCGGAATAGCGTACTGTAATGCGTTACGTTTCTCGTGCGATTCGATGAATATATCATTATTATTACACGGCTATTAAGGCGATTTAATATTATAGTTTGATTGGTCAATAATCGTAATCTTTTAATATTCATCAAGTTTATGTATACTACTGGGATCTGTCATATGCATATGTGATGTTGTACTTTGGGTTGTTAATGATTGATCATTATTTATTGACACGGTATGGATTTACGTATGCTTTTTGCCTATCAAATCAGATTATGTTGCTCGTTCGTTTTTATTGACGTTTATTTCTTATGATTATTTTGGCGTGGAATGATTATCATTTATTTTGGGGGATTTTTTTTTTTTTTTTTCGTATTTTACGTAATTTTGAATTTTTCCCATTCGAAAATTGTTTGAGGCGGATTACGGCTTAACATTTTTTTTTCTCCTGTGATAAAGGCTTTCCTGGAAATAAGGGGGAAGTGAAGGATTATGCTTTTACTTTGTGGCACAAAGCTTTTCGTGCCTCATAGAGCGAATAAAGAGGCAGCTATGTAAAAACAGCAATCGCTATTGATCGAGGAAATACTGAAGCTGCTATGCAATTTTTTTTTTCTTCTTTTCTCTTTCTTTTTACGTGGGTGGCGCTGCTATCGCGTTTCTATTCCTTTGTGCAACGCGCAATTTATAATTCCATTAAAACTATTCGTTGCTAAATTATGTAGGATTTACTAAGCTGCGTGTATGTGTATAATATATGTAGGAGTAGAACGAGACCAGTCTTAGAGTATAAAAATATTCGCGACAAGGAAAATTATACAGTAGTTTTATTCATTTATTTTCACGTGAATTTCGTTACGAGCGGAAATCAAATTTAATTTCCATTTTTTTTTTTTTTTTTACGAAAATTATCATTTTCTATGCTCCGAGTGTAATGAGCAATTTGGAATTGCGAATTTTGAGGATTAAGTGTTTTTTTGAAAATTATTAAAATATTTGGATCAATCAAATTTTATTTTGCGCTAGACCGTATGCTTCGCAAAGGATTCCTTATCGATTTCCAAGACTTTCTTTTAATGCATTAGATTTATTACTTCGCTCTACTTCCACCTACGGTAATTACAACATTTTACTACGTCTGTACACATCAAAGAAACGGGACTTCTGCAACGTAAAAAAACTTTGCCGAATGGCTTTATCAATTTTTTATTTTTTTTTTCTCCCCTTTCTTAGCACTCCTCAAACATAACATTACCACGTCCTACTTCCAAGTCACAATTTTACTTTGTACCTTGATACGATTACTAATGAAAACTTTACACTTGAATTCAAAATTTGATTTTTTATTAACTTCCCAACCGTATCATAAATCAACCTCCCTCCCGAAAAAAAAGAACATAAATTAACAAGCCTATTAACGTCTAGAGAATCAATAAAAAATATAATTTATTCAGAGTATAACGTTTTATAAAAAAAAAAGTATATACAAAAATTCTACTCATCCAATTAAATATATAGCTTATACGTACCATTTGATAATTCTTATGTATCTCATACAGTGTATATATTTTTTTTTTAATATTTATTTTATTAAATTATAACCTAATCTCATACTCCGAGCACAAGTAGGTTACTTCAAATTATAGATCTAAGCGATCAAGCAGTTCGTAAAAGGATATTAAACCTCGGAACCCCTTATCGTGTCATTAAATTAGACGCGGATAAGTGAAGGAGGCCAATACCCTCTTGCTCAGCAAATTCACCGAAAATAACAACTTAGCTATCCTGCCAGAAACTCTGGGCAATTTCGCCGATTTCCTTTCTCGATGCTCGCTAACCATTTTCCGAATTACCATACCAAGTGAATTTTACCTACGCGAGTTGCAAATCCACGCTGTTTGCACTTTTCATATTATACCGATTTCGCAAGTTTGATTTTCATGTCATATACTTCAGGTAGCTTACGTCACGGAATACCCACTGGTAGGTGTAAGTTTACAATGTTATGTAATGAATACAAAAAAAAAAAATGCAGGGATACTGTAGACCAGATAAATAAAAATTATTATACAGGATATTTCACGGCAAACGTGCTACCTGAAGTTTGCCCGTTCATTTGATTTACATGGTTGAAAACCATCTTCGGGTTGGTGGATTTGTCACGAATAACCGTGTACCTGGAATTTCTTTTTATTTTTCACGAAGCGAAGGCTTTTTCATTTTTAATAAAGAATCACGTTCCTTGGTCGAATCATCCTTTCATTTTATGGAGAATGATAAAATATATTTCCCTCTCGGTTAACATTCCTTATCATTTACATTTTCAGTGCATACGGTATTACATTTGACTTGCATGTCCTATCAGGGTGACAAAAGGAGCGTTGGGGTAATATAACCTATATATATAGCATATATATATATATGTGTATATACTATAGGGGGAGCGTGTGAATGCACATTCAATACCGCGGATATTGCATCACAATGCACATGCTAACCACAGACGTGCATCTAACGCGAAATATCTCGATAATTAATCGCTTGGTCCAGGGCCGTTTCACTATGGAATGTGACGTTTGGGTCTGAGCAAATATCACGGTTCGCGTTAATTTGACAATTCAGGCGCATCCTGCCAGTATATCTTGCATAATTTTTTTTTGCACTGTACTTCATATGAATATTCTGAAAAATTGACAGGACGCCGGGGTTATTTAATTTTGCGAAAGTTGTATGACATTTCAGGAAATTTTGTGGAAGGTCGGAGACGTCAATACATAATATTACACGCCCGTTATTAATTAGGAACGGGTATATCCTTAGGACAGTCTTCTTAGAAAGTTCATGGACTCTGATAAATCTTCGAAAATTATGGATCAGAGATTGTACATGGTGATTCGATGATTTTGCATTTTTATTCACCCTCTGATATTTAGCATTGACTATACATGTATTACATATGAGCGTGTAGAATATATATGGGACAAAGTAACCTGATCGATCGATCAATTTTTTTCGATCGATTATTGATATATCTTTTTATTGTTTCTTGTCGCATAAGTCTTGATTGCGCGGCAGGTATCAATTAGCAAATTAAATTTTGTCATCCGCTTTCATTCTTGTCCTCCATTTTTTTTTTTTATGGGTTCCTTATACATACTTGTTTCACTTTTCACTCGAATGAATTATCGGCACTCGCCTCCGGTTAGGCGTCCCTGCTGAAGCACTAAGTGGTATCGGATAACAAGATTCATATTGGAGGAACTTTGGTGGGTCGAACTATAGTTTTACCTTAAGTTTTAATGACAGTTCTGAAGTTTCAGCTATTAGACGACGTTTCCCAACGCCTGACTCGCTTCCGGGCATTTTGAAAATTAAATTAAACCAAAGTTAGATATATAACACAACCATACCATATATGCTACTCAATCAATCTGATATATGCCACACGTGATCTAAATAAGTCGCGTAACAATTAAATTCTCTAGGACGACGTGTAGAAAAAGAATCGTACGAGCAATGTGAACGGGACTTTATTAAAATTTAATAAATCGTCTATAAAGGACAAGGCTGTATTATATAAAATTAAATTTCGAGATTACTATAATAAACCAGACAATTACGTGTTAATTAAAAATACTAATTACATATCCTACTGTCCCATTGTGGAACAGCCATGTATCAGCATATCTCGAAACAACATGTGCGGTATTACGTAACGATTAATCTCAAGTGAAATCACACGAGATGCCCAAAATTAACACACAAGAAAACCGGGACTTCACCTTGAACCTTGCGAAAAAAAAATTAACCAAACTAAATTAGATTTTTCTATCTCACAATTGTCTATTGCACAACCGGCCCTTGAACGAGTCACGTGACAACCTAGGCGGCTACCGTAATCTTGCAATAATCCACATGTCACGCACTCCACTAATGCATATTTAAAAAAATTGAACGAAGGTCGCGACGCCATCGAGTTAAAAAAAAAATTCTTTCCACATCATTTTAATTAGCATAACGTTCCCCATAGCCTTCACTCGAAAAATGTCATGCATTAAAAAATGTCACATTAACATTATGCAGCAAGCGCGTACGGAACGAGATGTCTACTTTGCTATGTTAATTAATTAATTATTATTACTATTATTTCTACTACTTATTATTATTATCACTATACCTCATCTTCGCTCATCTCATCAAAATCAAACTGCTCGACGCCCCCCCCCCCCCTCTCCCCCGACATAATCTTTTTTTTATTCTCCCAAGTACCAAAGACGTACCCGTCAGTGAGTTAGTAGGAACGTACCATTTAAATCTCACGATTACGTAAGCCATTAAGAAGCGCTCTCGTGCTTTCTGCGATTGCACCGAGGCAGAGTCGCCGGTGTAGGTGTTTTATGCGGAAGCAGCGTCGGAAACAAATGGCGCGACTCCTTGAATTTACTGGCTGATATAAAGCGTGAAGAAGGAGCCCTGGTGGCTTGTCGCAAACAAGAAACGTGTTCGTATTAACGCCGCCAGGATAAATGACTGTTGGATATGCGAAAATAAAATAGAAGAAAAAAAAAGAGAGAAGAAAAAAAAAAGAGAAGAACTGCGAATAAACACGGTAACGTGTTGTACATAATAACGCTGGGTACTACGTACATCAATTGAGACATTAACGTATGTCTCTACGTAGACCAACGATATCGGGTTGAATGTACAAATCGTAAATCTTTCTTGTCAATATGAAAATTGATATATCGTATATTATAAATATATTTAATAATTGCACATTTATATTCTCGACGTATTTTACGTGAATATCGTAACACGATAAAATTCAGCCCTTGTAAAGTACATGTGTGTATAGATATATGTGTATTTATGTATATATAGTGAATGGGCCTCTTTAGGGTATGACGGCCAGATAACTGATAGATTCTAAGTGCAAGGAAAGGTGGCGTCTCGATGCGCTTAAAATGGCCATAAATCGAAAGAATGGCGGCTGCTCGAAGAGATAAAAGCGAAGGTAATAAAATGACAAATTCCTTCTCTCGGGACCCATTGAATATGTGAATAGTGACATATAAAAGCTGTTCGATACCCTCCGGGGAACCACTCGCATTTTCCTAATTCTCTACCTCATTTTTTTTTCTTTATCCACATTTTTTTTTTATCTTCCCAACAGATCGATATGATCGATGCGCAGACATAGCTGTAGCTGTTATCATTTCTTAAATGCTTCTAGCGTACTTAAGTATGTCCTGTGTTACGAATATATAACGACTGTAGGAATCTATATATTCTTGTCGAACAGCAACAATTACGATAGCGTAATATATATATATATATATATATATATTGGATATTATATTTAATATATGACTATCTAAATAACCCGTCGCCAGTCGTACCTTTCTACAATTTTTAATTAATTCCAGCGTGACGTTAATCGGTCGCTTACGATATCTATTGCCGCGATAAACACACTGGTATAAAAGTTGGCAATAAGAGTCCCTGTGTGTATACATATATGTATGCATATATGTATATATATAGAGGGATACTCTTCTAGAGGGAATCACACGTGTTATACGAAATTCTTGGTAATATCAAATATTGACCGAATAGCTCGTAAAACGGTACAATTATGTGAGAATATATATGTATATTTATGTAGTATAATATATCTATATATATATTCTATATATCATGGACTCTCGACTCTCCATTTCTAGTCTTTTTATTTGGACGTGAAAGAACTAGCTATTTTTTTTTTCTTCCTGAGAAATGACACGATATGTTAATTTGTCTCGTTTATATTTTTTGTTATGACAGTTAAATAAAAAATTATAAATCGTCCTTTTTTTTTTACGATGCGTAACGTTCTTCCGTAAATATTGAGTCAAGGGTGGGAGGACGTATTACTATGTACATATAGTAGAATTCATCGAGATTCCCCGGGCGTGTGATTTTTTCAATTTTCTCGCAAAAAATTACCATATATATTATCCAGCATCTTCATTCCGTTTTACTCGACTTCGTCTTTACGATAATTAGATTTCTCTTTGGATAATTTTCAATGTTACAATTGTACGGGGAATCGATCGATCGACCATTTCTTATGACGTATGGTGAAACACGTGTGGATCGAATGACACGAAAAAAAAAAAAAAAAAATGGTATTTCACGTAAAACGAATATATTTCGTGAAGTAAGTGATTTCGTAGATAAATCGTATTATAGGTATATGCCGATATAAATGGCTGTACTTTTTTTGTCGCGGCATTCGAGCGAATTTTTTCAGTGCGAATTTGCCCTTTGGTTCTTTTGTGCGAATGTGTGATTAATTAGACAATAGGTTTCACGTGGCGTGCATTTTCGCTGAATCTGGTTGCTCGTGAAAATGCATGGCTCGAATATTTTTCTTTTTTTTTGTATTCATTTTAAAGAATTTCTTCCGCCCAAAATATTCTCGCAGTTGACTACCTGCAATTTACGTAACACACAGACGGATATCGAGCTCCGTCAGACATTAGGAAGAGGCTGCAGTTTGAGATGAATGGATATGCACTTTCGTATGTCACTCTGACAATCAAGCTCAACACCTATGCATTTTTTTCGTTGCGATGCGTTTGCCTACGTTGCATCGTATGCCTTGGTCAAAATCGTGGTGCTTGTAAACTAGATGCACATTGGATAGATAAAGGCGCATCGCCATTTGCGCGAAACTCTAACTCGCGCGAGCAAGGATCTCTCCTACTGAAATTTTCGAAAATCCAGAGCGACGTGATCGCACTTTGAAAATGATAAAAATCGATACCCGATAACACGGTCGGATTGTTATCAAGCCAGGACGACAATGTGCAATTAACGACAACTTATCGATACGTCAAGGCTCAAAGTATTGATACTTTATCGAAATCTTAGAATCCATACTTGTCTTCTTTTTTTTTTATTGATTTTTTTTTCTCAGCCATCAAACCACGAACACGATATCTTCTGGGTGCATAGGAACCTGTCTAAGCAATATACCTATCAGGAAGGAAATATCAACCGGAAGATGACGTAGAGAGCAACGGAGTTCATCGATGAACGTAACAGGATATCCCAAGCACCCTTACCACTTATACACAGTGACTCGATCATCTTACCAGTGTCCTCTCGAATTTCGTACGAGCCGAGCAGTCACTGTATAGTCAATAGACGTGAAGATTTTTCGTGAATCATCTATAGAGGGATGCAGGAAGAGGCTGCGCCTTCTTTTCACTTCTGTGATAAATATTAGACAGGCTCATCCCGTCTAAGACGCTTCTCTCGGATTTAAGGGATGGTTCATGCCCATGGCTAACCAGGTCCGATGCGTGGTTACACAACTCATATGAAGCTTCCTCTCATCCGATCTCTATATTATTCACAGGAACTGCTCCACTTCCCTGGATAGGCTTCCCTCTTTTGGTCCAGGACCAAATATTTCTGACAATGTATTATCATACTGCTGCGCAAAGGAACCTTTCAGAATAAGGGTGGAAAACCTAACGGAGCGTTCGTTGCTTTCATGCGCGAATATTTACCCCTAACCGTTCGAACGTGTAGCGCAGCATCGATGGGGTAAACGTTAAACCCTTCTCATTCGCGAGAACATTTTACTATCTCGTGTTACGATCCTGTACGAATGTGCATATAGTATATTGTACAGACAAGAGGTATAGGGGGGGGGGGGGGGGTAATAAAATAAAAAAATGATCATTTTATATACTTGTTAATTTTTTTGAAAAAAAAAAAATAATATCGGGAGTCATACTGTAATTTATGTGAATTTTATTTTTTAAGGGATTTTACGGTATCCTGAGCAAATGATCCCAACCACGATAACGTATCTAGTTTCTGTTTTGCTGTAAAAATAAGACTGTCCCCTCGGTAGTTTAACTTGTTAGGGTTTAATGCTACGAGGATCTGGACATTTTAATTAATTATCTGTACAGGGTGGTTTCAACCCCCAATGCGAACGAGTAATTGAAACATATCATTTTGTTATGCCATTGTTTCGAATCTTAATTTTTTGGTCCTCAATCTTCATCCCTTGTTTAGATTTTTTTTTGAATTAGGGTTATTTTCGCCTGGATGGATAGACGTTATTAAATGAATTTTTATAGTCTGCCTTTTTGGCAGTTAAGGCAATTAGTTGTAAGTGAATGGGCGGCAGCAACCCTTATATTTTGTCCAGACATTGTTAACTCCTGTTCCATTTTACCGCCCTTAAAAAAAATCCCTCTTCAAGGTCTACCCTGCGCCTCTGCCCTAGAAAGAAATTAACTCGAGGGTGTCTCGTGTACCAAAAGGAGAAACGAATTCTCGAGAGTTAATTGGCATGATCTTATCGTTCACGTTAAACGGGCCATTTAGGGATCCTCAATCCTTATTAATTATAATGGGACGTCTATCGCGATAATCGATTATTTACGTTGCCGAAGACACAAGAAAGATATTTCGAAACGGACCGACAACTTTACGTCGATAATTTTTACGGATTACGTAAAGGCGTGGATTATTTACGAGAAAGCCAAAAAAAAAAAGCTTGAACGTTCGTAACAGTTTAATTAGCCAATTAAAAATTACGTGAACGACGCAAACTTTATTTAATACATGCTGTAGTAAATGTATATATATATATGTATATAACTTAATGGGTAATATAATCCATTTTATAATTCCCTTTCGTAAAATGATGGTTTTGTTGAAAATAAATTGAGACACCCTATACACGTTACTTTAACGTAATTTCGCTACCGGGTGACACTAACTTTGATAAGCTGCTTCCGTTAGGAGTAACGTTAGATTAGGTCCTATGACTTTTGCTATTTTAACCTGCGACTATAGATCTACTGTACATATATATATTCTGTCATCATCAATTGCGAGCTTAGGTTAGGATTTGGGTCGTGCGATTCACGTATCGAATAAATCACTCGTCATTGAGAAGATCAGAGCAAATGATGACAGCTCCGCTTTCCCCAAGTGGTAAGATACTCTTGCAGCATCCAGCAAATAATACTTTGTACCCGCAGCGAATTCAGGTCAAACCGTTCTTCCATCCTGATTTTTCTACTGTGTCATTACCTCAGCATCCCAAGCGATTTAGTTACACTATCATCTCTTGCTCTTGTATTTTTCATCCTCATTTCCGCCTTTCATCCTCAAACGTAACTTCTCCAACTTTTCACAACTATACACACGTAGGTACTAGACTGTCTACCCTTCGAGTTTCATTATTCTTCACTCATCTCAACTATTTCCTCTCCTATTATATCCCAGCATCCACTTTACGTCCTGTGACAAAGTACGTTCTCAAGATGCATCTCGACTTCTTTTTCTTTACTCCCTTCGTCTCGGAGCATCAATCGGCAATTACGTCCAGATATATTCGACGCTCCCATATCCATCGAGATTGCGTAATAACGTGAAAGTTGCGCTGATTAAAAAATTTTGTAAAATTTTGTCTCAAAATATAATTTTTTCTCGAACCAAAATTTTCCCATTGTTCGATAACAAAATATCACGTATCGTCACACGTGACATTATGCAATCTCCTTTCGCTGCGAAAACAAAAAAAAACAAATGATAATTTAACTAATGCCGCGCGGAAGTCAACCGCGAAATTTTATTACTTCCGCAAGATACCCAGAAGAATAATATTTAACTTAAGTAGATACGTATCCAACGTGGGCTGCGCCTTGTATTTCCCTGGGCGAGTGCGAAATTGAAGGAGGCCCATCGCGCCGCCACGGCGGCTCGTGCCGCGCTTGTAAATATGTTTTCCTTCTTCGCGATATACGCAGCATCCGAGTTGGGTATCATAATACATTCTTTTTTCGCCGCGTCCATAAAACACCTCGTTCGTCTACTTTTTTTCTCATACGTGTAAAAATATCTGGTATAGCTACCATGTAAAACCCCATACCACATATTTGCTCTGTCGTATATCTATAGGTATATACGGACACTCGAGCCAGACCACGGGAACCTAACCTAACCCATCTACTTTTCTAATTACGTAACTGCGTGTAGCTACTTGACTGAACGAGGTTTCTGTAAAATTAAATGCATCTTAACCGACACCCGTTATATCCATCACGTGAATATCATGTATAACAATATGTATATATATATATACAAGTACAGCTGACTTCCTCTTAGATCGGTAGCAATTCCGCAAATTCGTACCATCAACGTGCCTCTCGCTTCTCGGAATGGTCCATACGGTCCATGGGTCTACGTTGGCTGGAAAGAGTCTGAATAAATAAATAAAAATAAAAATAGCCAAGAGGTAACAATAAAGCGCGAGTCCGCGTACGTGGGAGAAGCTTTGCTTAAAATCCGCGAGGTTTTCAGCCGCGCAGCATCCATTGTATGCGAGATGATTTATAACGAGTAAAAAGGGATACACGTGTACCGTGAAGAATCGGCTGACGTACCGAAACCCTATTTAACTGCATAAAGCTTGACTTTTTACTTCACGCACGATCAAAACCTACATGCGCGATGTGGCTGGTACCGTGTGTGGTATGTCTTATGTACTCATCTTCAAGGATGTTACCCTTTATAGGCCCCGCCTGTAGTAATAAGGACGTACGTCCTTGTCTTAATGAGTTGCTGTAGCCTGTGGCCACAGCTTCCAACGTGAATTATCATCCTCCTTTTCGCCCCATTCGTAATTCTCGGTTAGATTATTCTTAGACGATTGTTCCTGCCTGTGTGCATAAAGAAGGCGTGACAATTGCAATTGTCATACGTGCAAACTGCTGTTAAGTTGATTGTATAAAATTTTATTTTTTTTTATTTAAAAAAATTTTTTTTATCCATCGGCATTACATTTTAAACATACGATAGCTACGTAATGCATTATTAAACCGTACACTTTTTTTATTTTCAATATTATAGGCCGCACCCGGTATATCCTTGACTCAATCGAATTTTACTTCAAGCTCGAAGTCTGGTTCAATTTGCAGCTCGTTGACTGTACATACCGTCGCTCTGTTCGATACGACGGCCAAAGCAGGTGCGAACCACTAAATACGTTCTAGTCAAATTTAGATACTTGACGACGGCGCAAAGTGACGATGCTTCCTGAACCCTCGTTGGCACCTTCGCCGCACTGCAATTCCCTTTGACTTTGGCGCCGGCGACACGACGCAGAGCGTCTACGGTATACAGGACGCAGGATTACATAATAAATGTAAGCGTCCGTAACAGGTACCTGTAGCAGGTAGTATTATGTATGAAATACAATTATCTCATACCCATATATACATATATATACGTGTGTATATATATGTTAAAGCTTCGACGTATCTCTTAATAGTATTATTAATTAAAAATCCACGGATCACGCAATCCAGGTCTTCGTTTAATTAGCCGACATGGATCAGAATAGGAAACGACTATATATATGTATACATACATAAACTCTACAGATCCTGATAAATTCTTTATCTTCGCTCACGTCCTAATGGAACGTGAGCGCAACACGATATTAATAATATATAGTGATAATAATAACGGCAAACATTATATCCGTAAATTTCGATCGACTCCCGACCGTCCAATCCACGATCAGCCCGCAAAGCGTTAAATCTCATTGATAATCTGTACCGGAATCTATAGGCATCCATTAGGAAATATAAATAGCGTCCAATGAAATTCCAAGTCGTCACCTTGCTCCGTAGCAATTAGTGACCAGAAGCCACCTAGATCGACATCAATGGGCTCAACATAAAGGATAGCATATGGAAATCATATAATGGCTACATGCATATATAAATGATGACAGTGCGCTACGCAGTTAAGTCGAAACATGTCTGATATACGTTTCAAAGTGGTTTATCTAGATGATATATACACATATGGTACATACGCACAAAATATTCTTCACGTAATGTAAATCATGTTAGCACTGTTTTCGGACTGGCAAAAACTATCAAGGTCTTTTTTTTTTCGGTGGGCAAAGTATATATATATATATATACGTAACCCCCTTCCTCCCACCATATTCCCATAGTCCCATCGCTCCTTTTATTTCAACGTACCGTCCAAGGTTCGTTTTGAGACTTTATTTCGCGATGACTAATTTCCAACCTTTTGTGGTGTAATCGTCACTGGTCCAGACAATTCCTTGGACGTGGCCGAATAGCTCGTGTTTGGGTTTGGCCAGAGACGAAGCGGAGGCTACGCGAATTATACGGTTACGTTTTTGCTGTTGCGTGCAAATTGGCATTGGGTAATGGTCTGACGTGTATCTAAACTATATTGCGAATCTTGAGAGACGGTCGAGCTTGGTTGCCGTTGTTGTTATTATTATCGTAAAATCGAGGTATCGTTAACGTCCCTGCGAAGCACAGTGGTTCGTGGCTGTTTCTATGAAAGGTCAAATTCAACGTCGACGTCTCTGGCTCCGAGTTTTCTGCAGTCCAACTAATTCGCGAGAAATTTTTGCGAAAAGTTTCGCGCAACCTAAGGGAACTTGATATCGCGAGGTGTGGCTGCTTCTGGAAGGTGAGTCTTGCGAGGACATATATAGCCATTGTGGATACGTGTATACGCGCGGTAAACCAGCTTCCATTTGTGTATCGGGATAGATGAGGTAGCATTAGAAAAGTATTTGTTTTCTCGTGATTCTATACAGACGTGGATTAACGGGATTCTGTATGACGATGAAAATAACGTTATTTTAATTTATTCGATGTCGACAAGGTGTCTCCTGAGTATTGTATATATTTTTAATTAATTAAAAGTTTCACTTAATTGACTGCGCAAGGTGCCAATGGTTACATGATAATTTACAGTAGGTATTTTGTAAAGTCAAAGTCAATCGGTTACGGGAAATTTATCTGTCAGTGATACATCGAAATGGGTCGTTGACTTTCGCTGTGATAATTTTGTCATATGTAATTTTTTTTCTCTCTAATTTGACGTAATACCTGTAAATTCATCAGAAACCTCGCTCAAAGGTGTCGCGGTAATTTCCAAGAGAACGTCCGACCTACACGGAGGCATCCACGCGTGAAAGTTGATATCGCACTGTCAATCGAGTAAGATAATGGGCGATGGTGTCTACCGGTTAGAGAAACATGGTAATGGCAGCTACTCGGGCGAATGAGCGAGCTCGGCGAGTGAACGAGCAAGTAGGCGAGCAAGGGAATCTCTTACGTAAGACGTGTTGGGATCGTTGGACAGGTTGGAAAGGGAGAATGAAGAAGGACGATAGTAGTTGCGTTATGTGTATGCAGGAGAGCGAGGGATATGCACTCGTGTATATATATATATATATATATATATATATATATATATATATATATATATAGAGAGAGAGAGAGAGAAAGAGAGGAATTGATACAGAACGAAGAGAAGTTGGCAAGAGGAGAAAGATTGAGAGTAAAAGACGCGGTGGGAGAGAAAAGACAGAGGGAAGTGATTTACCACAAATTGCCAGGTTCGCCAAGTCGCATTAAGCATTGGGCAATCGCGCACATGAAGCAACGTCATGTGCAGCAGCAGCAGCAGCAGCAAAAGAGCACGTGAGTCTCAAGCCAGAACACTCGACATTCCATTCGAGTATAGTTGAGTCCCAGGAACTCAGATTGGAAAAGACACTTCCTATTGCTGAGTGGTATCTACTCATTGCGTTACTATATATTGACTATTGATTGCCGATCGTATATTGCTTATTGCCCTTATCGGTCTGTGCTCTCTTGTATGTGTTCCCGTATATTCCTACTTAGAGCCTGTTGCTATTTTGTGGTATGCTTGGGCACGTGGGATATATATATATATATATATATTTGATTTTATATTAATTTTTTTAAATTAATATAATTTTAACACGCGAATATATCTGTATACACTGTTTATCACGTTACGTGTCAGGCAACGTCCAAATTTTCTTGTATTTTTAAGCTGGACACGATTGCGCAACCAATTGTTCAATCTTAATGCACGTACCACGATGCACGTACGGAGTAACCAGAAAATGGTGCCAAGCGAATAGCAGTTGCCAAGAAAGTGCAATTCCCGAACATAAAGAAGAACCAGTCTGCGATCGTAATTCTTGTAACGTGAAACCATATCGAGGCTGTCCCTTTATATAGATCGCGATCGTACAACCTGGCGAAGTCGCGATCGACGTTATTAGAAGCTAAAACACTAACCTGCCTCGTCTCCCGCGTCTCGTATAATACGAACGATAAGGAATATAACTGGGATTCACAGTTATTGCGCAATCGTACCAAGGATTTTGTGGAAGTGCAATTTAGATTACGGCGCGATTATTCAAACGGACACTCCTTCGCTTCCTGTGACATTACTCACGTGCACTGACTCATACTCGAAACCGAACATCTGTACGTAAGTCCGACGAAAAAAAGAAAAAAAAAAATTAAATAATCACGCATGTCACGCACGTGCAATCATGTTGAATTAATAATAATAAAAACATACGTGACATATGTGTCTTGAAATATCTCAAATCTCTATGTTTTATTATAATTCTTAAGTACGTAGTCCACTTTTTTTTTTTACCTATGTTCAATACACATCGTTGCCGTATTCAGATATTCAAATTGCTCGAGCTTATGCTTTTGAGTGTATGGTCCATCGTAGTCCTTTATGACTGGGTATCTTTTTATGTCCTCGGATACAACGGCAGCTTAGAAATTGAAAGTGCCGGCTCGTATCACGTGCACGGTCAGCATCGTAAATCCGCTAGTGAGCATCCAGAACCAGAATGTCGGCTATATCCTTTTATATGCGATATATGGTATATCGTATATGTACGTGTAGTCGCCACTATAGAAAATACGTAGTTTGACATCATCGAATACTCTGCCGATTCAGCCCCTCGTGTATGTATTGCAATTTTAACCGGTTCAATGATAATGTTTGAAACTACCTATGGAAATGCTCGTGTCCTAGGGTCGAAATGAGGATTCAATCTTCTACGAGGAATTTATAGCATCGGGCTCGGAAAGTACCTAAACTTTATCGCACGTATGCACTTATTAATTGAATTAACGATACGTGCATTGACACGGTACCTTTGTTAGGAAGGGGTACGTTAAATGAGAGAGAGAGAGAGAGAGAGAGAGAGAGAGAGAGAGAGAGAGAGAGAGAGAGAGAGAGAGAGAGAGAGTGAGGAAAAAAACAGAAAAGAATGAAAAAAGATGAATGAGTAAAAGGAGATAAGAAGATTTTATCATGCAATGTTCCTTCACGTTATCTTTTATTTATTTTTCTTCAATTTCTCTTTGCTCTCGTTCCCAGTTTCCACGTATCGACATCACAGAAATGAACTATAGTCATATATA
>JARQSW010000778.1:231157-283669 GCA_030142375.1 Calameuta pallipes | reverse complement strand
ACATCACATAAATTATATATATTGATATATATATATATATATATATATATATATATATATATATATATATATATATATACATACACACACATACATGAAATTCTACCACGTAAGACTATAAGCAACGCCGCGTATCGTCAGATCAAGAATGGCGGAGACGCGACGTAAAATGATTTACAGCTTCCGAGATGGTCCAGCGCATCACCGACAGGTGTAATCCTACGGGTCCTTTCATTGAGCGAAGATGCATTTCGGTCTAGGTGCTACTTGACCTCTCCAGAGCCATGCGGATACCCGTATATACCTTACGTCATAAAGCTACTGTATATAACTTGTATATATATATGTGTGTGTGTGTACGCTACAAATGTACTCCAGTGTCAGGTATTTACATCCCCTTTTTTTCCGCATACTAAAATTGCAATAGCTACAAGGCAATGCACTTGTAACGCCTTAACGAAGAATCAGTTGCTGCTTTTATTGCTACTATAACTGGTGTCCCCCCTTTTTGTTATTAACCGTTCTAACGTTAGGGCGCAGTGCCTCGGCGTCATAAACGTACAGGGAGACACCCGTCTTCCACGTACTTGGGACAACCTGGACTACGTTTTACTCGACCTGCTAATTGTCCTGGAAATTAAAAAGGTACCCGCTATACGACTCGCACGTGCCACGCTTTCCGCATAAGAAATATAAAACCCAAATGAAATAGGTAATTCGGTACATATAAGTTTATATGCTAACGTGACTTTCCCATTACCGAACATCGTGAACTGCCCCATTAACCTGACCGTTTGATTTATTATCTGGTAATTACGTAAAATTAGCAGTTATGCGGAATTGATAATGACAGCTAAATACCAGATAAATCGCCCACGCCTAGACTGTGATCTTTCGCCAGTTCCGTGCTTTGGATATTCTTTGTAAAATTTTGAAAAAAAAAAAAGTTATGCACACGGCTTCTCCATATAATTTATAATCTCGAAATGAGCAGCAGCTGGGTGAATCATTCAGATTCTAATTTCTCATTTAATCAATTGCTATCAATCTGCCCTTTGACATTTTCTACGATATCGGTATACCCGTAGTCTCGTAGAGCAAAATCGCCCCGAGGATTGTCGAGGAGAATTTACGTCCTGCTGATCATAACTCTTGCGGGAGATCCTAGGGGGTGATCCATAAAATGCAATTAGCTAAGTGCATCTCGTACGATCTTACTGCAACGTCCCAGTGAGATGAAGATGGTCGATGATGATGACGATGGCGAACGATTTTCTATAATAGTTGGCGTTTAGTCGTGATTGTGCTAAAGCACCGGCACCGGCTACTCACTTTACAATTGCCGCGTAGCATCTTATCGGCTGGAATGTAGGTCGAGCGGGTAATTAGACGGAAATGATCGTGTGCGTAATCTGCTTAGGAGTGAATGTACCAGGATAAAGACTGATACAGAGTATAGCAGTGGTGTGGCAGCTGGATAAAAACGACACGGTTAAAGAACTTTAATCGTCCTTACGGAAATTCCATTCCTTTGTCTTTCTTATTGTTATCCAAGAAGAAAGACCATTTCACGTGTCTCATGGCACACGTGCATTTTACACATTTAATTACCGACCACACGTGCATTCGGCATCCATACAGCAATCCCTCTACATAATTTATCAAAATTTTTAAAATATATCCTGCTACAATGTTACGCAAAGTTTTCAGGCTCCATGAAATCTGTATAAAATTATGTCTTATCCACACCGGGTAATTCGCCCAGGTCAGCCCAGCTGGGCTTCCACGTGTCGTCGTGTTGCCACTGTAATAATGTCCGTGTCTCCTTCCTATGCTTTGCTAAGCCAAGCATGTGCTCCGGGTGTCGCACAAAACGCGAGCAGGCTTTCTTGAAACTGGTGACACATGCAGTACAGTTATTATATAAGGAGACACTAAAAGTTTTAGTCGCGTCCCCAGACTGAGGGTGGAGGATGGGTGTTGGTTGACTGAAACTGTAATACATAACAGCTATAGTGTCTTTCTCAATCTCTGCTCCAGTGTGTATATATGTATCTGTCTGTATATATATATTGTTTTATTTTTCTTCCCTTCTAATACCACTTCTCTCTCCTCTCTTTTTCTTTACTGTTCTTCCATCGTCCTCTGTCTCTCTTCTCTCTCTTTTTTTTCCCCTGTACTGCATTCCGTGCCGCAACATGATTCACAACCCTTTACCTTTTGTACTACTCGCACCCTTGTCTACCGGCTGTTATTTACTCTTACCGATATTGCCTTTGCTTCCCACTGACACGTGGGACAGTGCAAACACTTTGTCAGTCTTGAACCGTGAGGTCAGGATCTTTCGATCGAAACGTCAGAGAGACGTCAAATGATGTTGAATATTTTTTGGAATTGAAAAGGAATTTTTTTTTTTCACTTCCAAATTTATCCAGCCTATATCAGCTGATTTACATCGTTTTGCCACGTTCGGAGGTACTTTTTTTTTTACGAATTCTAACCAAGAATCAATACCACGTTATAGTCGGCAACTTCGTTCCAGTCGAATCTTTTCAATACTTTGCGATTCCCTACGTGAGAAATTTTTTCGTAAATATTACTTTCACCATGTTTATTCATCACTTTATTCCCATTTTACTCGAGACTTATCGCAACGGCTTCTTTTCCACTTTACTCGATAAATTTTTTGTCACGTTTATCATACGCACTGTAAAGTCGATCGATGGTCGTAATTGTAACTAGGGCGTCGTCACTCAACATGCTCTTAGTGCAAAAAAGTTTACTAAAATATGCATAAAATATGGAAAATTTGTATCACGGGAACTTTTTGCGATAACAATTTTCGCGAGTCTCAGGGAAATTTTTTTTTTTCATGAACATGGGTTATATTATTTATATATATATAATTATTTATTATTATCCAGTACTATTTTCATACACGAAGATATTTCCTCGTCGTGCAATTATTAGCAATAGCATAGAATGAAGTAACAATAGAAACAAGCGAATATGCCCAAGGCACACTCGTAATCATCTGTTTCCACCCTTTTGTTTTTGCCAATTAGCTTGAAGGTTCGAATATCGATGAACAATATATCCAACCTGGATATTCTTTGCATGGCAGCGACTGTAGCGATATTTTGCAAAAAATAAAAATTCGCACTACCTATTTCTATAATTTATTTTTCGCGATATATTTCAGCATGTTATAACAGCAATAACTACGAACGTAAAAGGGTACAGTACAAGCCAGTCATCTCAGTTTCATCTAAGAAGATCAAATTCCCATAAAAGTGTCTGTATAATTTGAAATTGAAAATGCCGCAGAATTATCCGAGCCAGGGCGTTAACGATCACAAACCGGCGCCATAGTATACGAGAGGGATCGTAATGGCGAATATCTCATTACTTGATATTGCGTAGTTACGCGACCCATACCTATTAGCTATTGTTGCGTAATAAGTAATACATATACATATACATATACATAAATCAAGGCCTCCTTAATCTGATTCAAAGTTTCCCGCCTCCACGTGAATGCGTCGCGTCGGCTTAATTTTCTACGTCGCGAACGTATCCGAATGTCCGTCCTGGCGTAGAAAGTAAAAGAGAAATGGAAGGAAAATAAATGATGGAAAAGAGAAGTAAAAAATGTAAGGGAAAAAAGAAAGCAGGGTACGAGAGGACAGAGAAGGGTAGGATGAAACATGGAATTGAAAGGCATCTCCATGGCGTCGCCTTGTCACGCGTTTCGAGGCGTCGCGAACACTCCTGGCTCTACGAGAGGCTCTTATTGAGAGGAATGCAAATGAAGGAGACATTATTAAAGTTTCCACTTTAAAAATGTACCGCGGCCTAGTATACTACTTTCATTAATATTATTAAACTTTTCGCATTAAAACTGCACAGCTTCCACTGTGTTCCAAGACCAGTCAGCCTCCTGCCACTTTATTCCTACTACGGCTCCTCGAACGTTATTTCCCATTCCGTCGTTCCCGAATCCCCCTGGCGAACTGTTTGCATTGAAAATGTAGGGAAACTCTGGAAAAAGCCTCGAAAACTTTCTAAGAGACGTACAAATTATTCGAGCTGTTATTCCTGAGATATTCATTAAGCCGGATGGGCGTTCTCGATGACGTCACCAAAAGCCAACCTTATATCACTATCGTACGTATTGTCATCGGCGAACGAAGATCTGCCGTTACTTTAAGAGGCGTCGCGACGCGCAGATCACCTAAATCATACACGCAATAAGTATGTACACACGTGTGCATCTCTGCTGTAGAAAATATACTGGCGATTAATTATACTTAGCAGGTCTCGTTAATTTGGTCGTACGATGTCAAAGGTACATAAAGGTCTGTTCATAAGGTATTGTCGCTCGTCGCTTGAAGAAAAAAGTCCGCTCTGCGAAAACCATTAGCGTCACGGTTAGAAATCGTCGGCGTCTCACGATTTTCACAAAGCAAATCATTTTCCCACCGCTCGGCTGACTCGCGTTATCTGTCTACGTTATTCTTTTGTACTGCATCTTTCTTCTGTTCCTCTTACTTTTATTTACACTGGTTTTCTCCTCGCGCCAGACTATTTATGCTCCGATGAACTGCATCGCCCGGCTCAGCTCGGCCGAGTCTTGTCGGACTCAGCGTTATTCGTTAATATACATCCTCTTCGCGCTTCCTTGACGATTAGCGGCTTAACGAGTTTGCTTCCCTGGCGGAGTTATAAATACGAAGGTCCTTTCACGGTACTTCCTACAGAAACATATACCCTATTCATTTTGAAAAGGAAAAAAAAAAATTTTGAACAAAATTCAAATTTTTGTATCGTCACGCGCTGTACAGTCTCTGTATTAAATGTTTTTCTCTTTTACCTCATATCGATATTGTCACAACGGTCGTATGGTTTTCTTTCACACAATGCGATGTATTGCGAAAAATAATAATAATAAAAGAGAAAAAAATATTATCTGGAACAACCGATCGATCATCAGTATCGTGTCGCTTTCTGTCTTTGGTTACCAAAGGAACCAATGGCCTATACTTATGTACTAGGAAATAGTTCGGTCCTATAAAAAGGATTCTATTTCGATACCGAATGACGTAACTAGATCGTATCTTCTTTTGGGTGGTTTTACTGTCGCAAGAACAAGGAAACATCCTTGGATTTGGCCAAAGGCGACGACAGGGGAATTTTCCTCTCGTTACGGCAAAAGACGAAAGGAGCTCCAAGAGAATATCTGTGAGAATCGTTTGAGAGCCAACAAAGGACTGTATAGTCAGCAGTAGCAATGGTATAGGTTATGTATATATATATATGTAATTTTAGGTTAGGTTAGATATCCATGTTCCTTGGAAAAGAATTTATTCTTTGACAGTTGCCAAAGACAATTATGCGCATTGCCTTACAGTAATGCGCACAGAACCGGAAGCTATGAGTTCTCGTAAAATTTGTTGTGTTAATTTCGCCTCTTCACAGGCGTCGCGACGCTAACCTACGCAACGAACGAAACTGGTAGACGCTGTCGAAGACGTTGCGCAATCCGGTACCAGCCGATACAAAGTCACGCTGCTTTCTCGTGCTCCTTTCTATAACTGTTCGGCGTATTCAAATATTGATTTATGCCACTAGACTAGCTAATATACTGCATTGTGCTGGGCTGAGGATCGTGACCGATATGACTTTTCAGCGTAAGAATCGGCTGCGCATCGCTTAACTCCTTTACGGTCGTCGATTCTCGACAGGACTGGACTCGAGGTCGGTCGACGCTTTTGCGTAATTCTTAATTAAACATCCTTCCAAGATGTATGAATAGAACGAGGGGGAAAGAGAAAAAGGAAAAGAAAAAGAAAAGAAGCGTTTCCCATAGGTACGTGTACGAGTTCCCAATATTTATTAATCCTCTATTTTACTTTAAGACAATTGACTCTTCTCTCGCGTACTTCCCAGAATTACGTACAGTTTGCACTGGTTTACGTAATAATTTATTCTTCCTGGAAAGTCATTGATGACTGTCATTCTCACCAATGTCAAATACCTCATTGACTGCACCTTGTATGAGTCACGGGTAAGATTTCAATTTTGTCAACGTAATTGTATTGAGTTATAATTATTTAATATGCTAGGGATCTGTTGTTGATTACTCAGAAGTGCTATAGAAGGATAGTAGCTCCTTAGAGTCAACGTGTATGCTCATTGCAAGGTTTTTTTTTTGGTGTTTACTGTACAAATTGTAATTGAAAATTTGGTCGCAGGAGGGCAGCACTTGCCGATTAATATTCGAGTGGGGGGGGGGGGGAGTGTCGACTGGTATGCGGAAGGATCTATCGGGGCGGACTTCAGTCTTCCGGGAGTCGATCTCCTTTATCGAGCTCTTGGATCTGCGTCCTTCCCTTCTTCCTTGCTCCCATCCTCCTCTCTCTGGATCACTCTTGCGATTCATTCGTCGCATCTTCTTCTTCTTCTTCTCATCTCTCGTCTAAGGTATACTTTTGACTCTTTCTCTTTTGATCTCGCGCAACCTCTCTGTCTCTCTCTCTCTTTCTTTGCGTTACCTATTTTCCCTATTTCTTCCGCTGGGCTATACCTTCTTCGCAATATCACTTTGGCATCGCAGTAAACTCCGCAGCAAATACGCCAAGACGGTTTGAGCGGTGGGAAGTCACGGGTTGGCGTCGGCAGCCCTTACTGCGCTCTCCAGGGGAGCAGTCACGTCGATCTGCGTTCGCTCGTGCTACTCCACTTGGCGTATGGGTGTCACTTTCCGGTCACCCGGTAGCTTCTAATCAGCCTCAGACGGGAACACTTTGCGCGCTGATCGACGGTTAACAGGGTTTGTCTTCGGAGGCGAGCGTCGTTCCTTGCGTCTAACCTGGCCTGGCCGAAAGGCTTGCGGCGGGAAGTGACGAAGGTTGCGAGCGCGAATCCAAGATCCCTTCTGGATCTTCCGACTTCGCTCGGCTGCTGCTGCCAAGTGATTCGTTGCGGTCGACTCGGCTAGGGGTGATCGCGACTTTTAATAGCCTGGCTCCTTTTATCCCGTCTTACGACTCTGCGACACAAGCAGCCCGATTGCTTAGTCCAGCCCTTTTTAATGTCTCTAACGATTATTCCCTATCCGTATCATCATCTTTTTCTTGAGGCTTTCTGCCTCGGGCCTTCTGCCCATTTTTACACCATCTCTCCCTACACCCTTCACCCTTTACCGCCACATCCAAAAACGCGCGACACAGTGAATCGGTACACTTAAATAACTGCATAGCAGTAATTCGGTATCGCGCGCGAAAATCCGGACGTTTACTATTACTAATAAGTAAATAATTATTTCGTATTCTAAAACACGCGAGTGCCAAAATATTTGCGATCGTCGAATCGTCTTCGTTGCGCAATTGAACCTCAAGTGTCGAAATCGGACTGGACCTGCAACCAATAGACAAAGACAATTTATAACACAGCGATCCTGTGGTAAGTGACTTCCTTTTTTCTTATCCACTCGCAACACATGCTTGTCCAAGCAGCCATGCAAAAAGCTCTACCTGTGCTACATTTTGATTATGAACTGCGAAATTATGCCTGCAGTATGAAATAATTTCAACCATATAAAAATAAAAGCATTGCCTGTATTTCTATCTATACTTAATCAGATTAATAAACTGCAGATCCCCTGCATACTAAATAACGTTTACTCGACTTATATAAATCACATATGCATACACGATCGAATATCGTACAATTTTAATTTGCAATGAGTGATCAATATATTACGAGTAATCCCAATCTGAAATTTCAGATACTCAGTCGATCTCTCTTTCTAAATTGCCATCGCTTATCAATCTATCTAGATCATCCGTGATAATAAACTTTTTATCAAACTGCAGCAAGACAACCTGACTGTATGACATATCGCGTGATCTCTATAACTATATATATACACGCATGCATATTCCATAAGGATTATACCTATATACATGTGTATCCGTCCCGCGAAACCTTGCATGGCTGCAAGGACAGACAAAGTTGCTGGGGTAGCATGTATAATACGGCTTATAACATGGTAGCCATAGTCTTATACGTTGGTAGCATTGTATTCCAAATTTTCTTGCGTTCTACAAGAAACTTTGCGCTTGGGGAACAAAGTTACGTCATTCCACTCTCTGATTTCGCGTACCCCACATACGCGCGTAATATGCACATACACATTTGATCCTCGTACAATTAGATGGAAAATTATGCAGACATTAGGATCACTGATACGTCATCCGTGTAATATCTGCCATGGCTTTCACTGCGTGAAATATTTTCTTTCACCGTATGAAAATGTCGCGCGGATGAATATATTAAATTCTTTGTTTTTTTTTTTTTTTTTTTTTAAATGGACGTTTGTTTTTGCCGGTCGACGGGAAACTGGGCTGGGCGGGGAATTTAAAATGAATACGACTGCCTACAACCATGACGCAGAAAAATATCAAGAGGGTATACCTTCCCTTTACGGATTATACTTTCCCTCCTTTATGACCCTACGGGGTCGTTGGAGCAGAGGGGGGCCGGCAGTCCTGGAATTTAATTATTCAAATAAAAACGCAATTAGAACGCACGCGCACCGATCTCGTACTCAGAATCCGAATGTCATTGGTCCCTCGTTAGAAAAAAAAAAAAAATATTATTAAGATTCTTCTGCGTCTTGGAGATTTTACTTCTATGAAGTCTCATTACTCTATTTTTATGGCTATAAGTGTGTGTGTGTGTGTATATGTATATATATAATATTAACGATTATTACCAAGTATCGTAAGTACGTGAGAGGGTGGGGGGTGGGGGGCTTGTCGTACGGAATCGATTACGCAACACTGGGATGAAACGAGCGAGGGAACCGCACGCGGCTTACGGCACTGCACGTTGCGGTAGTCGCATTCCGACGCGTATCTAATAATGTTCAGTGAAAGTTCCCGCTTATACACGGTCGTCCATGTTTACACGCACATAGGCATAAGGATACTTGGTTTCCCATACGCAGTTACACGTGCATCCACACGCTTATACTTGGTACAAGCTATATGAACGCGTATGTATTATTTGGTAGTGGTAGCAGTAGTGGTTTACTGTTACCAACACACTTGTAAAGCAGGTACACATACGTGGATATACACTCGGGTACCTATACCGGGTAAACTTGCTTATCTGAGACGTAGAGGATTGGTGGTTGCAAAGTGTGACGTCATGCGGAACGCAGGTTAATTACATATGAATAAAACAATCGTCGAACTTATCTGCATCAGTATGGAGATTAGATAAGTGATAGATTAATGCGAGGATAGATGGGAATTATTATTTATATGCATATATATACGTATATATTGATCCGATATATTCATCATACAGTGACGTTTTTCCGATCATTTTTCATTTTCCAATAGCATATCGATTTACGGAATTTTATACAGAGTCAATTCCATTCTCGGTGCACGTGCACCGAGGAGGGTGAGTTTGCTAGATGAGGATAGAGTGCCGGGGAAGGTATTGTCATTTCGTTTACTCTAGACCACGATTAGGGATAGAGAGCGTGTAGGATCGATCGATCGATCAATATTGATGACCCAGCAGTGAGTGGGTACGGGTGCTGCTCTCTTGGGAATTTTGAAAATTGGTAACGAATGAAATTTTTGAAATTTTTGTTTGTTAACGTACGAACAGACTGTAAGCTAAATTCAAATATCCATAGTGTATTCGCGCCATGCGTTATAAGCGTAATCTGGTCTTACGACCCAACACCATGTGACGTCACTATATCCGTTTCGAAATAGGATATCAGTCATATATAATTTACTAATCAACCATCAGGCTCTGTGGAGAATGGAATGCAGGGGTTTGTATCGTGGGGTAGGATATATTGTTTTCTATGTAATATCGATGAGGTCGACGTGTTTACCTGATTTACGGTAATAATTTAGGGCCGATGCCATACATATAGCTTTATCGACGATGCCTTAGAGCTGTACCAATGCTATACACGCTATACTATTTTGATTAGCCACGACCTCTTAATTAACCTCTGTACGACAAGATAGGGTCAACATATGCGTGGGCTGTTGCATTATTAATTCATGCCCGTATATACATATATATATGTATACCTATTGTGGGAATTTTTTTTTTACGTCACTGATCGACTCACCCTGATTTCCCCTCCTGCTGCCCTGCGCTATCGGAATATTTTCCTATGGTGATCACACAGGTTTTTTTTTTTTTTTTTAACGCGACGGCCCTGAAATAACCCCGAAGACGGATTGCAGATTCGTCGTGAGAAAATTTTGGCATTTTATGCGTCTGACGTTATCGTGCGAAATTACCAGCAGCTCAGCTTTGCCCGTCTTTCTCGAGTTAATTTGATATTTATGCATGTAAGTCACGAGCTGATTTCTCTGAGTTCGTCGGTCGTTGATCTTTGAATCGGCCAGGTATAGTCCCAATGATTTGTTGAGTATATATATGTATACATATATATATATATATATATTTACTTTATTTCTTGCCAGTAATAATCTATGTATAGTATCATATGATTCTGTGTAGCCTTCACTATATTACTATATACTTGGGAGTAAGATAGATCTGCGTAGTCGGTCCTACATTTTATAACCCCCAATGCATCCTGTATTGTGGCTTATCTGCATTCCGTCTGCACGTCGACTCGTTCACTTTTGGCTATCTGGGATTTAAACGCAGCAACGGTACCGCAGGAGGTCTGACCAATGCGTACGATCATAGCTGAACGCTGTTTGTACTTGGTAATAACATGGCTTTCCAGCCGTCTGGAAATATTGAAAATTGTAGGTGATTACAAGGCGCGCATGCGCAGTGCGCGCAACAAGCGTCAATATAGGCGCGCGCGCGTGGGTCTTAGCGTGAGAAACGCCGCGGTGAGAGTAGAAGTTTAAAAGGTCACGTTTCTTAGATTTTCTTCGAGTTTCACGCTGCTTCCGGGAAACCACCTAATATGGGCCTTATGCGGTACCCGGACGCGGTCCTTGTTGCTCGCTGTGCGTTTATTCCCGACAGTGAAATTATAAGGAGCGTCGGGACGCCCTGGGATCGCATCGCGTTAACGCGCTCGGGTGGGTGTCCTTTTTTGTCCGGTTTTTTGAATAAATTTTTTTTTTTTTGGCTCTAAGGAAATATATTTCTTTGGACTTTCTCGACGTTATTCTCTTTTCGGTGTAAAATCGCGATTTTTCAAAGATTGATCTTTAATAGCCATCTGCGCGAGAGCGAATAAATTTTTATTAAGAGGATTGAAAAAGCGTCACGATGAATCACCCTTAAATTGGTAAACCTCGTTGGCCGGACTGTTTCTCATGTAGCTTGTGGCAGTACCGGATGTTGCTACGCCCTTTACACGCCAATACGTTTCTAAAGCTGCAAATTGGCCTGACCCACTTCAGCTGCATGTGCATACGTATAGGCAGATATTCGCCAGAGTGAGAGAGATGCATAGAGCCGTGACTCTATATGCATATACGTGAGAATAGAGAAAAAAAGATGCATCGGACGAAGATACACAGACTTTGGATCTATTTGCGAAATTTATACGTATATAACGTTTGCGTATAATTCACTCGTGAAAAATCAATTTATTCGAGAGGAATGACGCTCCCAAAAACCATGTCTATCACGTACCGATTTGACTGAAAATTTTTTCTTCACCGTTGCCACCTATGGGATCTTCTTCAGATACGAGCAGCACGAAGAACCTTGAAAATTAACATTACGCAGATCTGCCCTGGTGTCCAAAGCGGTCGTAGACTTTGGTCAACTTTATTCACGTCAAATAAAATAAGACCGTTGGGACGCTTGACAATGGCGAATTCCGAGCGACTTTCTAGCGACGTTAAACGTAAAGGAAAAGCTCCGTTTCCCACAATGGGAACAGATTAGTTCGTCGTAAAGCCTCTGCCGATGCCAGTGGCGTCTTCCATTACATTAAAGTTGTATCGCGTTTGCGTCAGGCTGGTTTAACGTTGATATGGGCTTGAGTACCTTATACGCGGCACTGCTGGGCTATTCCCATAGGGGCAGCACCGCTCGATCCCGAAGAAGCGAAGGGATCAGCCTAGACGGTTGCGGTGGTGATGACTGCGTTGGGGTTGAGAAGGAAGACCCATTTATTATGTATTACTCGTTTCTCTGATTTATAAGTATCAGGGCAGCCTCGAGGATGCGCGCTCTGGCCTTTTGCTTTTCATCAATCTGATTTTCATGTAACTGCGTTGGTATACCTGGCCACGTGACCAGAACCCGATATCAAATGGCCTCTAGATTAAATGCATTTATAGGCAATAAATACGAACCGCAGCTTCGCTCGGGATCGTCATTAATCTTTCTCCGATTGGGCCTCGAACTTTGCATAATGATACTAGGAACGGGAAAACGTCTCGTCGAAATTTATCTTTCGCGTTGTTAATTTGGCTCTCGTGTAAATCGACCTTTAATATGGATCTCGTTTATTGTCTATATATATTTTCGAACGCTATTTTCATATCACCTCCCCATCCTTATCCCGTTTTGAGCTCGTTAAATATCTTCATCAAATACCACTGTCTCGCTTTCATACGCGACACGTACATGTGTACTCGGCTTTACGGTGATGATGAAATTTTTCTTTTTGTCTCATCGAGAAAAATCTACTTTTTTTTTTTATGGATCTTATGCCAACCGCGCTTAGACCTCGGCTATATCGTCTGACGATCGATCGCTTCGAGCCACTTTGATTGATGTTCGAAACCTAATATTCGAAATGCGTTAGAGAAGAGCCTCGGAAAATGTATAGGGTCGCCCTCTGGAGGCTGCGGAGCGATATAAACGAATGGAGCTAAAAGGAGACCATCAAAGCGTCGCCTAGGTACCCCCGTATCTATAATCGACGCACAACCTTCCCTCCCTCTTTTACTCTTCTTTCACGTCTTTTTATTATTTCATTTTTTGGGTCGTACCCTCGCTCTATTACTTGGCTTATCCACCCTTTCGCCAGAGCGTGTTATTTTTTTTTTTTTTTTTAGAAATATTCGTATTTTACGATCCCGGTCCTACCACCCACTTTCCCACCTCACGATGTTCGTAATCCTCGTAAACGTCGAACGAAAAAATTTTTTTTTCTTTTTTTTTTTTGGAAATCGAGGAACACGAAATGTTATAAACTCTATTTTGGCAGGGGGTGGCGACTCCACTGTAGTTCTGACTATCGATTCACATTACGAAACGCTAGATAAAACAAGCTACCGTCCTCCTACCCCCGCGTCCCATCTATTTCGAGATATCTCGCGTATCCCATATCCAAGCTTTGCAAAAGTCAAATAATCGAAAAGTTTAGGTGACATTTTTTTTATCTCCCTCTAACACGAAAACATTTCAATAAAAATATATCGCTTGCGTAAGCCCATGGGTTGGGACGTTTCTTATGTATACTTCCTTTCCTCTCTTTCTAGACTACGTTCGTCTAAACTCTGAGACCCATTTCGAGGCTTTACTACGTTCGTTAGCTTCTTCGCTCGAGAGGGCAGATATATCGGTAATTTTTTTTTAGCAGCTACCATAGAGGCGATTCGCGAAAGTTAAAATGGCACGCGCGAAATCACCGGTCGTCATGGATACTCGCCTTCAGGAGACCCCGGGCAATCGAGTGAAATAGGAGGTAAAATGGTATGCTAAATAAATATACCTTAAGTCACGTCCCCCTGGCCAAAACGTAGAGGAAGAAGAAGAAGAAAAAAAAAACTAAAAGAAAAGAGTTTGACTTTCGCTCCTTTAAATTCACTTACCAGACAACCTTGTCTTTTCCCATCGTCGTTCTCTCATGCAAATCAAGTCAGAAGGGAGTTTCGGTCGTTGCGCTTGTTCTCTGTCGCGATGACGTTAGCTTCGCTAGCCTTATAAAATAAAAGGCAGTTAGCGTACACGGGTTATACCAGGACTATACAACAGCAATATACACATATATACCATTTGAAAATCTATACCCGCCGGTCCGAAAAATCCTGCGCTATCAATGAATAAACCGAGCGAAGAAGAGTACGAGAACTTAAGTGGATTACGCAGAAATATTTCTTTCCAAATTCATCCTCTGGTCGCGTTTCCACGTTGACTGCGAAATCCGCCATTGGCTCCCGTTGAAAAGTCTAAAACGCCACGATCCTTCGATACGACAGACTTATACGGGGGATTCCCACGGTGAATTCAGTAATGCAAAGTGAGGCGAAGGCGAGGGTAAAGCAATGAGACGGCCGAACGACAAGGGGGGCCCAGAGGGTGGTTGAATTTAGACGTAAAATAAATAAATCGTATAAATTCCAATCCTAAAAATTCGATGGCTGGCATTCCGATCTACTTTCCATTTCGTAAAAGATTTGTCAAGCAGGCTTCACGGGCGTTACGTGTATTTAGACGACGCTGTATTCTCAAGGCTCGCTCGCCGACCGTAGAAACGAAGGATTTGTAATTCCCATAAAGGCGTCCTGTTTTAAAATGCGTCGGTGACGCAACGCGCGTTCTCGTAACCTGCAACCGATCTCCTACGTATCTTGTAACTGAGGCCTCAAGTCCCCAGAGTCTTGACTCGTGTGTTTCCTCTGTTCGCTCGAGCATCCATTTCGCCTCTTCCCATTTGGTCTGCGCGCGCGAATCACGCTCTTCTCTTGTTACGTATACGCGAGCGTGTACGTGAACGTGCGTTGGAATTGCGTGTACACGGTAAATGCATATATGTATATAAAACGTGTGTGTACGTAGAGGTTAGGTTGGGTTAGCTAACCGAGGTCCACAACTAGTTGCTGCCGGTAACGTAACACGTTACCTAATCGCACTCGTGACCTCACTTCACCTCGTCTCTTACCTGGCCGCCTCTTCGAGTTACACCGGTCCCTAATTATTTGGCAGTTTGTCCAAAATAAAAAAAAAAAATAAAAAATTCTTTGAAACACCCTCGGACACCGGTCCCAACTTTCGATGGAACGTTTATGGCGACGCGAGAGTCTATCTGAAACAAAGTTGCCATGTTACACGATGTGATATAAATAGCAATTTTTTTTTTTTTTTTCAAAATCCCCATCTCATCTTTCTTCAATTATCTTTTATCCTCGTTCCCTTACTGCCGTACCCTTTGACCTTCTAATGTACATTTATATTTCATGTACAGACGCTCGCGAAATCCTCTCTGAAAATTCTAGGCGTTTCGCCGTTTCTATTACGCGTATCACGCATATGGGTTCGCATAAATTATTTATTCAGGCTACCTCGGGAAAGTTGTCTTATCTTCTCACGTGTTCACGTGACAGTTTTACTACACGGCTACCAACTGTCATTTCCTATATCTACCTGCAATAACGTTCATGTGTTTGTATATAGGATATTTCAAGAGACCCTCAAACGTCCACCAATTTTCGTGGCCCACGTGGTCTCGTCACTGTCACGAGCAGCAGTTTCCATTAGGCCCCGAAATGGAAAGAGGCAAGAAAAAATAAAATAAAAGTACAGTAACGTTTCTTGACTTCTTTACGATTATTTTCTCAGCCGTGTAAAAGCACTCGCTCGAATCACGTCGTTATCGTCGCGCTTTCCCCCCCTTTCATCCCACTTTGTATTATCAAGGTAGCGACCATTTGGCCTCAAGATTTCTGATAGTAGACCACCACCTGTTATATAGCATTATATGTAACACGTGCGACCCGCGTCGTTTCGTTTGATCGTAGCTCGAGACTCGACGGGAACGACGTGCGTGTCTCTGGTGCGTTACGCAAAGGCTACTTCGGGTCTGGCCAAACGTTAGTTTCATTGTCTTTGTTTTCTGCTGGGCAATGATGGTGGTTTATATATATATATATATATACTCAATTCACTCAATTCCATCTAGCGTATCGATCGATCGACCCTCAAGATACGTAACCGCGTGGTTTCGCCTTGTCGTACCCAAGAAAATCTGTTTTCTGTGTTAAATTCGCAAAAGCGTCGACAGCCCGTTATATATAGGCAGGGTCGTTGACGACAGAATGAAACGTGATAGAAGAAAAGAGTGTGCGGAGTCGCTGGGAGAAAAGTTGTAAGATAGCGGAGGACTGGGATTGCACTCGATTTCTACTTGCATTTCGAGAAATACGGTGGTGGCGGCGAAAGGGGGGGGGATGCCTTGTCACCGGGATAAATTGGTTTACATCTCCTTTCGAATGACTCTCGGGGGTCTGTTCTGGTACCGAAAGGGAGGATGGCTCCGGCCGGGAGCAGAAAGCTTCGCCGTGAAGGATAGGACCAAGATCCCGTTAGACCTTGGCCCCCGGAGAAATCAAGTTTGCCTTCGGCCGCGAACGAACGTGCGAATGATGTCTCCTTTTTCACTTGGCGAGATAACCATTGATGATACGTGTATTTATGGTTTAGCTTGTGGTTGGGACGAGCGCGTCGGTCTTGTGGCTCGAGAAGATTTTATTAAGTCTTTTTATATGGTTTGCGATAATGTGTATGGGGGCTTTGGTCACCTTGATTGATTTATGGATTATTGAAGTTTTTTGCGATTATTGCCTATATCCGAAATTCTCGTGCTACGGGGCGTTAGCTTTTCGACGATGACAATTTTTTTTTTTTTTCATTTTGGGTTTTATTCGTGTTTTTTTTTCCATTTGAGGATTATCGTGGAGCATTTCGTGACTTGAGCTTTCGATGGGCGGTATTCAATGTGAATATTTTACCTGTCGCTGATCGTTGGAGATTAACGGGTTTTATGTGCCCTCTAAAAGGGTCTCTGATACGATATTCATTTATTGTATCGGAGGGTTTTTCTTGTGACGGTTTAATCCGCGACTTGAGCTTCGCTTGTGAAACACTGACTCGTGGGATTTAGTTGTTTTTTTTTTTTTTTTTATTCTCTCTGACGCACAGTTTATTCGATACTTTTTAAAGGCTCTTGCGTCGTATCGGCTTTTGAAATCGAGTCGCAGAATATCGGTTTTGAGAATATTTATGATACTTTGCAAAATCGTATACAAAAATTCATACAGCGCGTATAAACTGAATCTGATGTGTGTTTGGAAATTTGAGAAAATTTGTGTAGCATTGAATTTATTGAAATTTTTCACGTGTCAAGCACGGTCGTATTGACATGAAAAAAATTGTAAAAAAAAAAAGGACTGGTACGAATTTTCGTAACCGTAAAAATATCTGGTTCGCGTCAGTCGAAAAAAGAAACTACAAAGAATGACGATGGCCGCAAGGTGAAAAGTTGTAACAAAAAAAAAAAGGAAAGAAAATCAGAAAAAGTTTGTAGTATAGAAACGCGTTCTTTCGCAGCACGCCTCGCGCAATATCCGTTCAACCCTTAATCTTCCATCAAAGCAACCCTGCCGCGTGATGTATAGGAATTCTTCGCTTTCAAGGACTTTCGCGTCAGAGTCCAAAAAGAAAAGAAAAAAAATGCCCGAGGCGACAGTTTATATCCATTGAATTTGGCAAAGTCAGCAAGTTCCCCTGTCGCCCTGTCCCATCAATGGATACTCGCCCGAAAGTTATCAAGAATCTTCGGAATCCTCATGATCTATAGTTCGGTATATACAGGTATAATACCATCGCAGTCGGGTACTTACGCGAGTTCGAAACTTTCTGTTGAAGTTAAAAATTAATTATCCTACTTTTTCGTGTTTACGAGGGTTCAAGATAAGAATGGCTCGACTTTAACGGAACAGGCTGAATTTCATTCGTCCGTAAAAGCTCACTCCGAGCTCTTTCGACTTTCCTCGTGTCAGACGGTACAACCCAAAGATCAGTCACTGTGACTCGGTGAGTCACAGCATCCACGGTCCATATTTTTTCACGCGACAACAGGAGAGGGTGCTTTCCAAATGCTTTTCTACCGACAAAGAGATGATGCTCGCGCTGTGGAATTTTACGATTCTCACTAGAGAGATGAGCCAACCGGTATTGGTTTATCCGGTTGAGGATGCTGGGAGCGAGTCGGAAAATGAAAGATGATATAAAACGAAGCTTTGCTACGTCAGGCTTCGTTTCACTTGGCTTTGAATCTTCTCTATTTTTTTTTTATTTTCTCTTTCCCTCTCTCTCTCCCTTTTCCGTCTGTGTATCCTCATCTCTCTCCGCTCCTCTTCTCATCTGGCTTGCAGATTTTCGCACGCTTGATGAGTCCGCGTCACGACTTCTGCGGTCGCAGACTTCGTGGGTTCTGACGACAATGAGAATACGCCTTATAGCAATTCTTACTTGTTACTATCCTGTATCATTGTCATCCCTCGTGTTACCGGGGAGACGAATGTTTTCTTGATTCTCTCGGGTGCCTCGTCGAATGAGATTTATCTGCATGTGACTTTGGTTCTAGTATTTCTTTTTATACCTTTGATCTTTACCTTTATCTTTTCTTGTGATATTACTTTCAGTATGTATTACAGTATTTTTCGCGCTTCTCTTTCATATCCTGGAAATAAGAAGGCCGAGGCATGATGTATATTTATATCTATATGTATATTTATATCCAGCACCACTCGCTATTACGTGTATGATTTGTGCTATGAATTCAAATCCCGAATGCGTTCGCGGAATTGTAAGTGCGGCTTTAGCGTTCGACGAATTTGAATTATTTTTTTTTAAAATAAATCGGCTTGTTCACCTACAAATTACGTAATTTCGTGGAATTGATTTTCTCGGAGCAAGAAGGTGAAATCGTGTGACGTCATGCGATCCATCATATCATCCCACGTTTAATTGTGTCTTGCAGAGCTTGGAAGATGCTGTAAGAGATAAATGATTTTTCAATGCACCTGTCTGCTGCGCTCGTAACTTTCGTCTTGATGAATTTATGGGGTTACGATGATATGTCTGGCGTTACGTCAGACTGTCCCTCTATTTACTTTAATGTGCAAACTTCTCTTGGTCCTCTTGTCATAATATTTATTCAAGCCCGTGGAAACGCGTAATGGAAGAATTTTATGTGTTTCGCGAAAAAGATGAGACCAACAGATTTCGCGTCCCTTCTCGTGTAGCGGATGGCGGAGACAAAGTCACACGAGGTTCACGGGAATGGAGAAATAACATATAGGCGAATCGTGAAAATTTTGGCGACAGGGTCACGGGGGCGAAGCCATAAAAATGTTAAGTTACGCTGTTGGCAGCCCTTCGGAGTTTGCGGTTTTCCCGTTAAAAAATCACTGCGAACGTATAAATGCTCGTGATAACGGCTATGGGTCTTCGATAAAGTCAAATGGTGCCAACTGTAATGTAGCATGGACAAAATAATGCGGTTGGTTGACGATCGAACAACGCGAAAATTCCCTTTTTATCCTATGGTGTGTATCGGGGGATGAAGAGAAAAAAAAACACAGCATTTTGTTACGGGGGTTGCGTTTACAGCGGTGCCAACACTTTCGAAGCAAATACTCGTTGACGGCAGGAAAAAGGGATTTTGCCATTCTGCGATAACTGTTTTTCGCAATATATATATGTATATGGAATATTTTAAAAAATTGACTCCATCTCCAAAATGACTTTCTCACTGGATTGGCTGCGTTAAGAAAATAATGAACTAAGCGCAATTCACGTTTCATTCTTTCGCCTATCTGCCGCTTCCTCTCTCGTGTTTGTTATCCGCATATTTTACACGTCCCAGTTTGCCCGAAATTCGTGCAAACAGACTATAAATCAAGTCCGATATCTCTAGCGGACGACAAACGTTTTTGAATTTGACACCGCGGGCACGATTCGCCATTTGCAAAAGTAGAATTTTACGTATGCGTACTATATCATTGCATACTGTATCAATACTTCCATATATATACATATATAACGTCGTATTGACGAGATGCCAATTTTTTTCTAGTAACAGACGTAAGATATATTTGCATAAGATTTAAGGTATATTTATTCACTATTAGATTCATCCCTCACTTATAATCACGGTCAATTAATATAGCAAATACAAGACCTCCGAAAATCCACACTGTGAACTGAGCTTAATGCCCGACCCTGTTCTTTGATGAAACTCGTCGTAACTTTAAAATTTGCAAAAAAAAAAATCGGATATAAATTTTTTTTCCCAATAATTTCAATATGCTTATTCGTTCGCTGGCCGTGTTCAATTTTACTAGAAAAAAAATCCCACCTACCACTCGAAGATCAATGTTGATTGAGATAAGGGTGACAGAGGTTCTGTGAAGTATCACGTGGGTATCGTAAGGACCCTCATCCGGCTACCTCCACTTCCCTTTAGTTCGAGGGTACTTTGTGAATTCGCTAACTACTTCTTACTCATCACTCATCTGTACTCTCGGCTCTATGATCTCCAGCCTCCTTCAGGGTCTTTCTTCGATCTCCTTTTAAGCCTGCCCCTCTCTCCTACCATTCCTCCAGGTTTAGTCTTCTTTGTTCCGGTGAAGGTAGATAAATCAATAAAGAAGCCCATTTCAAGTGTGACATCAATACTCCGACCACCAACGTCAGTAACAACGTATGAAGATGGCCATTTTGAATTTTTTTTTTTTTTTTCATATTACAAGAATTCCAAAGATTATATTATTTTTGAGAATTATAAATACTGTTATGATTCCGTAATGTTACGTCTCGGTAGTATGCTAATTATTTAATAAAATTGTGTTTTCTTTTTTCGTGGGAATAAATTCCTGCATTATTGATTAATCCACTTATGGATTTATTCAATGGCAAATGTTATACGATTGGATAGTTAATTGCGAACGCGACTGTTCCATTCGCGAAATATCAAATGTCGGTATCTAATAGAGGAAAGTTAATATATGTTCCTTAACCATGATGCACCGAAGGGCTCTCTGTATGATTCTTGAATACGATTACGTATTACGTAGCGTCCTCGTTGAAGTTAACTTTTTTATCTCAAAAAGTCATCTCGGCAGAGTCCTGGTTTGTACAGCTAATATTACGAGAGAGCCTTTTAACGATACCTCGAAAAGGATACGAGCGACGTGTAGGTATACGTTATTTGTGTAAATAGTGAAAAAAAATTTGAAAAAAAAAGAATATTTGGAAATTCAACGAAATAAGTTTTTGCGAAATAACATGATTTTACGCTGAAAAGTTTTCAGCCGAGCGTGTCTAGATGGCGCGACGTGTAGAAACGCAACTTCATGAATATTTAAGGATATCATGTCGCGGCCCCCTCCTTCCTTTTGTTTCTGCCGTGTTCCTTTTATCAAATCGATCGGATTCTCGCCCGTCATCCAATATTTTACTGCCCATCGTAAAGCCAACAATAGATAATGCTGCCGGCGTCTTTTCTTCATATTTGATCCTGCTTTGTCGATGCCCCGTTTATATCCTGAGGAAACGCGACGTCATTTCTCATTTTGGGTTTGGTATCCCTGTCATTTGCCTAACCGAATTTTCCACCCTGAAGCTTTAACCTTATATCTCGAGGGACGTCTCCCCCCTCCGCCCTTTCGGCCCAAGAGGGATGACGGTTCGAATAAAACCAAAAGAACCAGGTCAATGGACTCAAATCGAATGGGAATCGCGATATTTTTCATGTGTGTACACTGTACCAAGTATCTATATACATATATACACATACCTAAGGGATGATGTGCGCAAACCTAATCATCGTTCGGACTATCATCGTCGTCGATAACATCGCCATACAGTCATACCTTATACATGCGCTAACGACGTTCTACATAATTAACGACGTCATCCACCGCGACGCATGAACGACCGGCTGTTACCACCTTCAGTAAATTCCCATATAACGACGTCATTAGAATCATTCAAAATAACATAACGATTATTCCTGCCTCGCAACAGCTCTAATTTGCAAGAGATCCTCACGCCATCTTAAGACTCTTGGCTGAGGCTGTTTATATAAAGGGGGGTTCTCATAGTAGCGGTCCCAGTCAAGTCAAAGCACTACGCCAGATAATTCAAGGGGTGAATAGTTAATAGCGGGATAGCAGGGCAAGACCTGTCATCCCTTTTCGTCGACCTCACTTCTACCCCCCTCTCAGACCTACCCCCCCTTAACCTCCTGTCTCTCCTATTCCTCCTCTATCGCCTCAGTCCCTCTTCCAAGAAACACCAGCCGACCCCCCTGACGACCCCGACCCTCCCGACCCATCCGACCCATCCGACCCATCCAACCATGAAGCTCTTCACCCTGCTCCATCCGCACTCTTCTTCGCTTGACTCTACTCAACGTCTCACAGAATGCACATACGTCTTATAGTAGCGCCACGTTAGCCAGGTATCAGCGTGAGCTATTTTCATAAATCCGACGTCGTCACGCTTAATTGCAATTTGCTGTAACGTCGACGCTTTAACGTACCAGCAGTTACCAGCACCTTATTGCTTCTCTTTAGCACAGCCTGTTCCCATATATATAAATATCTATGTAGCGACGGGAAGGGGGGCGGTTGGTCCAAGGTATTATCGTACCTCTCGCACTTGGGGATGCTGTGTCGTTTTATCATAAGTCTTACTCGGGCTGATGATGATGATGATCAACCTGGACCGGCTCAAGCGTCGAGCCCCGTGAACCCCTGTATCCTGATACGTGATCCTCTAGCCGATGCCTGGAATCACGTGGTGATCGACGATCATTGCGACAGCCTTGGGTCTTCGGGCTGGTCTTGGGTCGTTTCAGTGTCTTGCCAGATGAGACTTCCGCTTACGACATCGAGATGATGACTCCTACTTCACTGCGGAGCAATAACTCTGCTGGGTTATCGCTTGCTTTTAGTACTGGAGACACCTACGTCGGCTCTTTCACTCGCGTTTAGGGATGCATCGTTATATTTTGTTTCTTTGGCGTATTTTTTATTTTTTTGTTACTGCTCGCAACTCTGTTGCACTTTTATTATCGGCAATATTGCGGGTTTTTGATGTATTTTAATGCTCTGTGAGCATATTTTTTTTTTTTATGGTGATCTTATTTCTTTGACATTACGTGGGACAGTCCGAGGCAGATCGATCTTCGTAGATGGATTATAGTGGTTTGAGGGAATTTTCAAAAAATAGAGTTTGCTCGGAACAATCATTTTGAGATAATATTTTCGATGCGACTAACGGAAGACACGTAGTGGAGAATACTTTGCCACAAATTCAACCGCCCTCTAATCTTTTCTTTTACCTATCTGAAATTTTCGAGACTCTTCGAAAACCACCACTCTTCCTTCCTGTACTCTGTTTTCTTCTGTTTCTTTGCGATATATACATATACATATAACCTTAGCAGTTTATTTACTTTGCAACAGCAGATCTCGAGCTACAGCATCCTAAGCTGGATCGTTCTTGGGATAGGCTGTGTAATATGCTCCACAGACGTCTACACGATCCCGGAGAAGATTTCGCAAGATTCCCGAGGAGGAGGATGCGTTCACTGGGTATTTGAAGTGGCGCACTGCTCAGTCAGCAATGGGAGCGTGAGAGATTTGCACGGATCGATAAAATCAAGAGAGGAGAAGAGAGCAAAGGGATTCCTAAGTGTTCGCATTCAGCAGCGAGATATATATATATATATATATATACACGCGTAGAAACTTTCAGTAGGACGAATCTCATTCCGCGAAAGCGAACGTCGTGTTCGTACGTACCGAAAAGGATATAAGAATAATAATTCTGTCCAACGTATGTTCTTCTGCCGGGTGACTGGGCTGGTTTGCTGGCTGGAATAGAGAATCCCATCGTCCCGTAAAAATGTTTTCATTTCAAATATTTCAGTCGTAGATCCGAATAATTCTGGTTTTACTGGACGGACGAAATAACAGGGAACAATGGCGAGTCGCTCGGCAGGTTCCCAAATAAACTGATTAAAAATATGACTGCCAGCAGCAGCTATTTTTCCGTGTGAAGGGAGTAACGGGTGGTGGGTGGAAATGGTCGGATTAAAAATATGAGTGCTTTAAAAAAAAATTTTTTTTTTAATTTTTCCCATTTTTTTTTTTTTTTTCACGTAATTTTCAATGACGTCGCTCGACCAGACTCAAGATTAAGTAGCATCTATGCCTTCGTGCTTGTGACTGATATCACTTACGAATCAAAGTCTAGAGTGATAACACGCTTTTATCAGTTTGGTCTCGATTTCCCTTTGAAATTTATTTCACTTTGAATTATTACTACCGATAATGGCACATGCTATTTCCTCGTACTCCTGGTACTTGTCAACCGACCCTGTAGAGAACTGAACGAAACAAGGGCAATCTGTTGGCAGCAACCAGCTGGCCAAAAATGTCACACACTAACTACTCGCTAAATTTCATCAGTACTCGACCCGCGTTCTCTGCTTTTAATTTGTTTTATTTCATTTCGCATAATCTGCCGTGGATTTTCCCACATGGCTTTCGGCCGATGCGATATAGCTTATGCGGGTCGTACGTGCTTTGCAAGCTATACGCATCGCGTGTGGTATCCGTATAGGGCATAAGTCGAAGTTGATATAAACAGGAAATTACAATTAGAAAAATAATCCTGTCCAGAGGTAATAAATTCTTGTTGAAATTAACGAGGAGAAAATAAGGGATGAAACTTTTCTCATATCTCCTGCAATGCACGAAGTCGTAATATTTCCTCGGATTAAAGAGGTTATATCTTTACCGTGGTAAAATATTATAACCTGATGTATCCAAATGAATTTATGAAAAATATTCATTTTAAACCTCGAACTCTTTAATCTTGCCGCAAAGTGATAGTAATACCTCTCTCAGGCAGCCATCAACCCCTGGTCTGACTAGGTTCAGAAATACCTACTGGATGACTCGACGTCGAGGGTTGAACTCGGAATTTTTTTTTTTTTTTTCTTTTTTTTCTTTCCACTCACGCAGCATCCACCAGTCCGCGTCATTTCTGTTGCTGTAAAACTACCGAATGAGTTTTTAAATAATAAAGCCACAGTACTCTGGGTATGTACAGTGTGTCGTGCATTTATACGCATCATTGCTTTTTCCTGTATGTACAGAGTCCATTTATATTTTTGTCATTTCGAGCTTATTTCGAATCAAATGACAATTTTTTGATCACGAGTTATTTTTTGGCTGCGAATCAATTTTTGGGTAATTTTCAAAAATTGGTCTCACAATTTTTCCCGATTCTAGTTGTAAATTCCTCTTTTATCATTATTTTCGTTCTTCTCTGTAATCTTGCGTAACGAGGATACTAATTTGATGAAATTGCTCCTATCTTCCACTCGTTAACGTGCGTGTGTATATATGTAAATATGTATATATGCTATGGGACGAACCTACGAATTTTCATGCGTTATGCACATTGAAATATTTATTTGATCGTTAAGCTTCGTTCACACGCAATTTGCTACTGATTTTGGTAATGATATTTGACATTTAAGAACAATAACTTGGCTGCCATTAGGACGAGGCGCTGACGTTGATGTACGTCGGGTATTAATGCTCGATAATACGCTGTCATTGAATCACGGACAATCGGCCTGATGCCGTAATTTATGCATGCTATTATGGCGATGCGAATAAAAAAAATAAGGCTATTATCAGCTCTCGTGCTCACGTCAATAGCCTGCTAATGAAACAATGCAAGTCATGCATCACACTGCAGTTTCCAGTCTCCTTCTCGTCACTATCTCGCCATATCCAATTTCCCCTATTTCTCCTTCGCTCTATATTCTCCCATTGACACATTTCATCCTATCTTCATTATACTTCGTAACGATATAAACTTTCGTTTGCCATGTTATTTTGCAAAACAGTGTTTTTATAGCAAATATAGATTTTCGGTATTTTCAAACATGAGTAAAATATATAACGGAATATAGAATGATAATCATATTCGTAATTTATACGTTTGCTGTTATCACAGCAAGTTCTTTATGACATGTCACGTTTCTGTATAATGAAATATATCCCGCTGGCTGTATTGATAATTTTTTTTTCGTAATTTACATACGTTCAAGGGACCTTGACGAAAATCCTATTTCTCTTATAATTTTAAGATTGAAAATAATTTTTTGGTAAAACTTACCTTGCGGCCATACTCAGTATATCCAGTTTCCTTGATAATGCTTATCAAAGAAATTTATTATGAAATATTAAATTTTGCGCAATAATAACAAATATTTTTTTACTTTCTTTCAGGTAAGTCATCGAAGTCTCTTACGTCGAAAATGTCCCTGCCACGTGCCGTAACAAGGTAATGGAAAATTGAAGTTTACAACGCTGAATAAATCATTGTTATGTCTTTACGCAAAGTATGAAAAGTACGCATAATCAGTAACGAGTAAAGTAATGCCAAGAATTTCGAAGTGAAATAACCGAGCTAGGGAAAACGCGAAGAACGGAATGGCCTAACAAAAGTCACATTGCCGCGTCTCGGAAGTCAAGAGTGATAAGTGGACTCGCGGCAGTCGAAACTAAATCTTCTCTTGGCGGCGCTGGACCGAAAGAGAGATGACGCTCTTTTACTCTCTGACATTGCTCGGAATCTCTTAACGTGGACGAAACTCCCGGAACAGCAGGCTCGAGATTTTTTTAAAACGCTGCCGCACCCTGTTTTCGCAAACTTCTCTCTCTTTCTCTCTCTCTCTATCTTTTCATTTCGTCGAGGAGACATTCACAAAGGACTGTAAAGAAGGAGTTTATACCGGAAGTGGACTTAACCAAAATGAGAATTTATGATATTAGAAAAAAAAAAAAAATTTCTTCTTACACGATACTAACATCCACTTGCACTCCAGTGCAGCCTCGTGTGCATTACTGTAACCATGGCAACGCCACTACTTTTCTCCATCTTTCGAAAGCCCCTACAAAACTTAATTCCCATGGTTCTCTTTATCATGAATAATGGCCAGTGTCGAGTATTTATTTTCCGGAAGTTGTCAGCTATTTTCTTTTTTCAAGTATAACTTTCACAGGGATCTACAGTCTGTACCCAATTTTTTCTTCTTACCGAGATTTAATTAATTCACATACTGTGTCGTCATTTGAATTTCATCGTTAATGATAATTGATGATCTTCATTTTGCAAGATGTCACTATGCTTGATAGATACGTTCTCATGTATCTAATAGATGTCTCTCGTACCGGAAGTCCCGTGAGCCATATTCTAATTATTGAATTAACCTCGTCTACGCGTATCTATTTTCAATTGAGTGACACGTGGTACTTCCGTCACTCGAGGGATCGCACGAACAGTCTGCACTATCCTTTGGGAGGATGCCCAACCATTTCCTGCAGTAAGAGGGAGACTATTGGAAAGTGCATTGCTATAGGTATATATTTATATTGAAGCTTTTGGCGGATGTGCATCTCAAGGATATTGCATCCGCATGAAGGAATTGCATCGTGTGCATTTCTGCAAATAGAAAAGCGTCTAATGACGTCGTCCTTAAAAAGGATGTTGCTCTGAAATATATGAGCATGTTTTAGCTCTGAATATATGACGAACCGTTCTTACAAAATGAAGGCAGATGCATGAAAAAAACAAACCGCGGAATTCAAAATTCTTCCTCATATTGTGTCTTGTGAAAAAATTAATATTTTGAAAAAAAAATTTCACAAACGTAACTATTATACAATCTTCGATAAGTATGTGCTGCGATAAGACTAATAGATAGTAGTATATTATTGTTACCAGGGAATTTATGAGAACGACGTTGAAGTTTAAATGGCTAAACTTAACATTATTTGCACGAAAATTTTCAAAATTCTCAGTAACGAGCTTTAACAGTACCTACGTGTCGTATCTTCCTAAGTAAATGCTCAGAGTGACTGTTCATGTGATTACAGGATTATCTATATCTGCACATAATTGTCTCCATATGAAATTATCGTATTCCATCGAAACTGTCTTATCGGGATTTTTAATGGATTAGAATTTTATCTCAAAACATGGCGCGTAAAAAATTTAAAAAAGTTCCACTCTAATTAAACTCATATATATAATTTTGACTTTGGTAATGCTTTAAATTTTTATCATTTTAATCACACTTTATTGCACATCGATTTTCTGACGTCACGCAATTCCGGTATCGAGATGTAAAAATTGAATTCGATACAAGATGACAAGACTTTAGCACTGTTTCGGAACACACTTGTCCGCGTATGCGATATCGGTCGCCATTAAAGCCGACGCAAAGTTGAAGTCAATGCGGTTAAACAAGCCGTTAAGGAGATAGCTTAGCGAGGCAGCCGCGATGGCAACAGCTGTCAGTTAACTTATACTCCACGTGGTGGCAGATATGTCAGACGTATATACGTCTTAACCACGTTGTCCTATGTTGTCAATGGAACGTCGATTAGGAGTTATGTGATAATTTTGAAAAAGGCTATTTCCGTCAAGGGTTAAAGTACTGGGCTATTTTTCGAAAGGTACTACACTGCGTTCTCCACGAGGTTAATACAGATAATACCGTAATCCAAGCACGAAAGCGGATGAAGTATAATCCTATCCAAGTAGCTGGATTAAACTGTGACCATGGTATGATTTAGCTGGTTGCCTTTATGTGTGGTTTGGTTGGTAAACGGTTCGCCAGACGTTGGTTATTCATGAGAGTCAAGAAACGCGCGATAGAGATAAATTATTGACTGAGATAATTAATCGTATTATTTTAATTAAGTTATAATAAAAAAAAATTATTTTTTTTTTCTATGCAATGTCGCATTTATATCTGTATAGTCAAATAAATGCATGCTGTGGATTTTTGTAATGTGATATACGCACGGTTATTATTATTATATTTAGGGAAAAAATGTATTTCCTCTTTCTCGACGACGTCACAGATTAAAGTATTAACCCTGTAAGATAAAAGCTTCATTGTGTGCGTAGCGAGCAATAATGATGAAAGTTTTAGTGAAGCTACTATAGCCAACCAGCCAGTCACCCAGTCAGGCGAATCGGAACAGTGAACCTAAATCGCCCACAGACTCATCCCATGCCATTTGCTTTACTTTACTTTTGCATCCGATGAGGCAGAAAGGAGAGCACAGAGTCGCGGAAATCCCTTTATAGGAAAAGTTTATTTTATCATCGAGTCGCGCTCTTATCCAAGTTGAGGGTAAACAGGCTAAACGACTATACGGCGGCGGGGGGTGGTTGGGTGGGGTTGGGAAGAGTCAACGGGAAAGCCTTTCTTTACGGTAGCAAAGAATATTTTAGAAGAATCGGGTTTTACCCATTCAACCAGTTTTACAGGCTCAATTGATTTGTCACGAATAAATTTTTATTTTTTAGATCAAACTCGAATTTCTTTATGCTGTCAGTATACAGGTCTTGATCCTGGATAATCTCATTGTGTGATCGTATTAAGTTTGCTTGTCGAAAAAATGGAAAACATTTCAATTTTTTTTTCTACACAATTTCAGATTCCTGCTAAAAACTTGTCCAGCGTATCTTAAATTTTTTGTCGATTTCGCGAAATTTAATCAGACTCTTCTAGCTGGCGATTCGATCAGTTTGATACGTAAATCGATAGATTTTTTCTCTCTACGTACATAAATCCTTTGCCAATCGACCCTCCTCGCCACTTGAATATCCCTGAAACAGACTTTTCTATGAGACACGCTTTGCCGGCAGTCTTTACGGCCTGAATTTTACGTAATTTATCAGGCAGATTCGTGTTTCCCCGGCAAGTAGCCTGGAATACGTGTAAAAAAGTAAAGCCGGGAATAAGAAGAGCAAAAATAAGAAGTAAACTGTACGACCCTCAAATACCAATTCAGACTTTGCATACCGATTACGTCACTTCCGTCTATAAAGATGAATATAAATAAGTATGAGATAAATATTTATTGATTTTCAACAATAATAAGCTTACGCCTTATTGCTAATGTAAGTGGGAGCCAGCGATATATTATAATGTCAAGACTACCAATTAACAAGGGCGTCAATTATTGGTGAAAACAAAAAAAAAAAACTTTTGATTTTATTATCCTTACGAGATTTAACTATTAAAGGCATAATTGTTACCGATTGACGGTCGAGGCTGCAGTATAAGGCGGAGTCTCGTAACCTGCCAGCGATTTACCATGCTAATTGGGTGTTTCGCATAATTTATAAGGTTACACGAAAGTGAGACGTATCTTGTGTCCTTGGAAGCCACTTTAGCATACCGACTTGTTCTACGGGTCTGCCGATCAGGTAATCAGGATGCAATCTGCACATTCAAACCGGAATTTGGTTCCTGGCTCTTCCCCTCCCCTTCCCTCCCCTCCCCTGCGACTGACCGCCGTTGCCATTGGCGTCTTCACTCGATGACATTCTTATCAGCTGTTTTTGCAAATTGGCAAATTATTTCGAAACGGTCTGACTGGTTTCGAGGGAATTACGTAATCCATACTTTTTTTTGTAAATATTCGTGTCGTCTTATCAGTGCTGCGCCTGCAACAGTTTACATTCGTATTAATTATTCACTGTGTATGTTGCAATAATTATTATTATTCGTGATAACGGATTCAATTTCGAGGGGACTTAGTTACTTTTCGATTCGTAAGGTGTTGGCCCCGCAAAATTCGAAGTGGTATTGCAGTTCGACTGCAGTCGGTGCAACGGTGCATTGTTTCGATGCATTCTTGTGAAGAATGTATCTGGTTGAAATGAATACTGCGTTACGCGGTCATTAACGTTACTTCAAGCTGTGTTTTACGCCACTTGTCGCCTCATGTGGACGGACCTTGTCCTCTCGCGTGGAAACTAGAAACGAAAGAATTCGCAGCTACGACTGTCCCGCGTAAACAGTTTTCTGGGACACCAGAGCACGTCTACCGCTAATCCGCTGTATCAGACGTTCCTGGTAATTAACAGTTGGGACAAACGCGGCCTTGTTATTCGCTAATTGCACGTGTGAGCCTTAATAAGTATCCGAGGAATTTTGATATCCTTAAGGCAGCGACTGATACAAGGAGAGAAAGAAAATTGGGTATTCCTGTATGGTAATTGAAAATAATTACATTTCCTTGAATAATTGAAAATAACTAGGACTATTTTACACGTTGGGTTGCTGGTCTTTTTTTTTATTATTATCAGCCCATTCATACGTTCTAGATGAATCCGCGCTTAATGAACTCTTGTATACGGATACTGTACAGTGGTGAAAAAAAAGGCAATATCTACCGGGTAGGCAGAAAATTTTCACCGTGGAACCATGATGTATTAATTTCACTCATTCAGTCTGCACATTTCAATTTCGACGCTGCTGAGATTTTCATTGCTACCACCGGTTTTCCGTTATCATTGCTTTGCCATTGAAAATTTTAATTAGTCTGCCAGTGCAGTTTCGAATGATCACTTATTAATGGCATACAATGTGTGTTCGCGGTGCTCCAGTAATTCTCTCTACGTACCACGTAGTATATATGCTTTTGGTTCACTTTGCGATCTTACCAGACGTCTAAATGACGATGCCAAGTGGAACGAGCTTATTACATATTAATGCGCTGCATTCCACTGTAGCGTGTATCCAGGTATGCTACAATATATTTTACATAACCTGTACTTGGTTATGTAATGCTTTTCGCTATGTGTCGTGCATAATTCTGCTTCGCAAGTACAATTTGGCGTGTCTCCTTATTTGACGAAATAATTTCGCCAACGCGCCAGTATGAATATATTAATATATAGTATTTCGAGATAAGGCGAATATCTATATACACACGTATAGATATAGGTACACGCTCGCAAGGGTATTTTCGAACGATGAGACGTACGTTGAATGTTTCCTATTTTTTTTTTTCTGGCGAATTTTATTTTTCACTACGAAAAAATGTAGACTCGCAAAGTCAGTTATGCGAGGATTTCCACAGCTTGGAGAAGTTTGATTGGGTCTCAGGACCTGAAATTTAGGACCCTTAAATTCCCAATGCTTGGAATACGAAATTACGACATTTTCAATCCTCGCATTCGTCTTCTCTACTGAATCCGTACTGTGCGGGTTTCACGTCAGGCAAACGTACATATATGGATATATGTGAAGATGTGCGCTTACGTTGCAACATATAAAACGTGATTTATGATAAGCCGAATATGCATTGCCCATTTTCTGTGCACGCCACTGTTGGGGGAGTCATAATTTTTTTTTGTTTTCTCATGAAAATCTAACCGATCACGCCCCGTGTATCCTGAAAGTTGAACCTGATTGACGATGATTCTGAAAGAAAAAAAAAATTATTCAAAAAAGGTGGGTCGAAATTGAAAAAAAATAATTATGTCGTGACAAAGGAACCAATATATCCATTGAAATAAAATAAATATAATCTGTCAAGATAATTCGGCTAAACCATCACTTCGGGTAATTTAAAATCAGGGAATTTAATTTTTTTTTTTTTAAAATTAAACTCGAGCTTTGATTTACCCGCTTTATCCACCGATCAATAACAATATACAAGGCCATGTTCCTTCGGGTAGTACAAAAGGCGGATTCACATCTGATCGATCGGCCGTGATATCTTTTTCCGAATGATTAATCAATAGTTGCTCTTCGATCTTAACGGCGTCGGGACTCATCGATTCCCGATATGCCCTTACCTGACGATAATTACTGCGTCACTGATTGACTTACGGGGACGAGCACCTGTATACCTTCGTTATGTAAAATTTAATATTAAATATAAAAAAAATTTCGTAAGCGCCATTCACATCGTAACATGAGAATTAAACGTTTACGCAATGCCTACGCGATTAAAGCTAAGATTGAGTGTGGACATTAACCTAGTACCGGCGCCAGTACTCGTATAACACTTTTTACTCTTGATACAAGCCCGGCTAAATTACTATACAAGTTTCACATAATGAACCTGGCGTACAAGCTTTTACAAAGTCACTCGGCTTTGTTTTCATTTAGCGTCCAAACTAACCATGAAACTTCGCCTTATCTCCGAGCTTTCAAGTTCTACGCTAAAATACCCCCGTGCTAACTAAACTGTCACGAGGTCCCTTTTCGTGCATTCGCACACGTATACGAAGCAAACAGCGAAGTAAACGAGCGTTACGTCACAAATTGTTGCCATCACCAGACGCAGACTCAAACTTCCCGAAACTTCATTTTAAGCTTCCGTATCTTTGGTCCAATCCTATTTTCTTCTCTTTCGCGTCTTTATACCTGCCTATATATTTAGCTCTCTCACTATTTATATATGTATATATATATATATTAAACTCCATATACTCGGAACGACTATGAACTTTACTAAAGTTTCGAAGCTGCTGCTGCTGCTGACTCTACAACCTGAATCCAACGTGCTCTCGTTCCTGGCGTATCGATATCAACAAGTTGTACGCAGGCAGGTTATCGCATCCGCGCATTGCGTTTATCCAGGCAAATATGACGGGAACCAATCAGGCAACAGGCTTTATATTAGAGACTCGACTAAGTTCTAATTAGATTGCGCATGCCGCTTGAATCGTGTCATGTCCCTGTTATCTATTGGAAATCTAATTCGAACTGATAATTTATTCAGTTTAATATATATATATATATATATATATTTACATAGTAAAATTTAACGTACGCCAAGTAGCTCTTAGCCAGTCCACAGCTCAAACTTCATCGACTGCACGTGCGGACTTAAAGAATGTAAAAAATGAAGAATTTTCCCTACGTTTCTTCGTTTTGCGCAATATAGGGTTGTCGAGTAATATTCATTGTATCGTGAATCTGTAATTTTTTTCTCGCATATATGAATTTCACGAAATCTATTAAATTTTTAATTGACGAACGTTCCTGCTCGTGACCTCCTTTTTTTTTTTCTTTTTGAAAAACTTTTACCACCCAATTGCTTTTTACTGCACCGCGACGTTCCTCGTGTATTTTATCTCGTCGATCGAGATACCTGTTATCATTAGGCTGCTTCGCGATTATAGCTACATAACGAACTCTCGTTTGTATCCTCTCGGCGGAACGAATTCATTACCATATTAATCGACGCTTCATCGAACGTGTCACTGTGTCATGTCTGTTATCGGATGCTGCGAGAGATTTTTCAGTTGCCGACGGGCCAACAGGTGACGTTTTTATTAATAGGAAAAAAAGAGAAACGTGTGAGAGAGACGGATCGAGGTCGATGTAAGCGCGGCGGAGGGGAAATACGAGGGGGTGGGGGGGGGGATAGATCTTGAATGGACCGCGGGAGGGGAGGGGAGGGTCGATTCGTAAATCAATTAACGAAACGAAGATAAAGTAAAGCATCAAGCTGCCCGTAGAAATAAGTTAATTTATCAGTGCGTGGGAACGACATTTAGTCGTCGGGTGGATACGAGGCCAAAGAAAATTAAACGCCTACTGACTTCTCTGAACGTCGAACTTAATGTTATTACAGCCTAACTTGAAATTAAACACCCGGTATACGGCCTCGCTAATTTCTCGATGAAATAGACGTAAAAGTATTCCGGCCTCGTATCTTTATTCAGGACGTCTCTCTTAATTCCTTCGTTACGTTCGCGTAGTCTGGCAACTAAGTACAGATATACCATACGTATGTAGACTCGAATCGAATTAAACGTTGATTACTCTTTCACCTGCTACTTGATATGGACAGTAGTTACTGATGAAATTGCGAATTTTCCAGGATGACGTGTTTAGATCGTGTTTTTTTTTCTTCTTTTTTGAAATTCTAAATAGTACATTATTTATCTGAGATTGCCCGAGCGGATCTTTTTTTTTATTGATACAAGACCGTTTGGGTCTAATTCAATTGTTTCTTCTATTTCCCGTCTTGGATAAATATATGTATTATCTGCTTTATATATACATATATATACGCATAGAGTCGGACTCTCGTTTGTACTTACGCTTACGTTTGTTTTGCCATGTAAAAATCTAAATGGATATCTCTTGGGCAATGAGTGAGATCGAGGTAGGTACTTGTGCAAGGATCGCAGGGATTGTAAGAAATTGTAAACGTAATATCCCATTGTGTCAAGCGTCGCGGTGCATGGTATATCCCGTGTAACCATAATTTGTAGATGGCAGCACGCTCGGAATTCATCGTGTGATTTATGAGACACCTTTGAAATTAAATCAGGCAGCATATTTCGCGCGACAAATGGACGCCGCGTAAAAGTGCAAAACGGTCTACATGCAACTTGTCACGTGTAAAATATCGTAGGCAATAGCGGCATTGTTCGACGAATGGGAACAATCATTATTACAGTCAGCGTCACGATATTCACTCCTATTACCATTACGTTTGAGATTAAAGCCAGAGCGTGCAAGTATAATGGCTTTATGTTATCATTAACTGAATTGCACGATAAATGTCCATTTGTATCGTGCCTATATGTACAACGAACGATTATCGTTGATATCGTCGTTAATCGATTACCCAAATAATACGTAGAACTTTTCACAATAGATTGACCTACTTTAATATTTTTTTTTTTTTTAAGTAAAAAAATTAAGCGAGAAATTCAAATCGCTGTTTAAATATTCATCTTCCTTCCAAGAACGTCCTATAACAATAGTGTAGTTCGCAGATGGAAAATGAGAATCCGCCTTTCGAATGCTGTGATCTTAAATATTATGACCACCTCGCTTAATACCCACCAACGTTGCTGTACAGTCGTGCTAGAAAGTCAAAGGGGTCTAACGGAGGGGTTGTTATTTGCATAAATATATTCTACCAGCTACACTACCGCCCTCTGGGATAACAAAATGGGGTCGTTCGTTCTTGGGTTATCACACGACGTTACTTGGTCCAAACGTCGGGGCCGAGTACGTTTCTCGTATGTGGAGATATTTTCATGTAACGTCTGGGTCTAAAGTTACTTGACTGCTGGACCAACGTATACCGTGTATAATTTGTGACAGGGGCCAAGTCACAGTGTACTTGGGTAGGGCGTAAGGCCCCTCTAGTTTATTAACGGAGCCCGACGAACGCAGCGTCTACGATTCTAACAATGGGACACAGCTGAGATTTTCTGTGATACCAAACCTGCTTAATCATATTTGCCGACTGCTCACTGTTTTCATACGACCGTCAACGCCTCTGTGACGTAACCAAATAGGCTGCTCGCTTACACTGTGCGTCGGTACACACGCACGGCAGCCAGTTTGCACGGATTTAATACGTATTAAGCCGATTTCACAGTTATCGTCCAATACATAAATTCCATCAGTTATCGTTATCAGTATTAGCAGCAAATACGTTTGATCGTTACACGAAAAAAATACACAGCGAGAGGCATCATTTTTCATGTTACTCCTCTAATAACTAAATAATCAATCATTTAGTTGTACACGTCATTTTGAAACAATTTCTTAAACTCTTATCAATCAAAATCCTACTGTTACGTATTTGCATATCTCGTATGTACATATCGGTAATTTCATTTACACTTTTTACAAATTTTTTGAAAAAAAGTACACCGCCAAAAATATTTAGGTCGACTAAAGTCGTACGCAGTATATCGGCCGCGCGATCTCACGATTTTACCCAGAAAATTTCGTTTATCGACAGAGCAAGTCGATCGCACGGAAAAGTGGATTTCCCTATCGTCTCCTTGAAAGATCCGGACTTTGCGAGACATTAGAGTCGCAGTTGTAGTCAGCGGCGAATGCAGGTGCGGCGCTGAGGTAAAGGGAAGACGTCTAACTTATCGATGTATATCTGTATATATACTTATCGAACTCACCATGGGTCTATATGTATAGGCGTATACGTATATATGTATATATGAAGATACATTTGCGAGCCAAGCTAGAGAACTGTTTCATTTTATCTGATCTCCGTATGCAACGTCGGCTGGCCAGTGTCCAGCTCGTAGCAACGTAATGTCGTGTCTGCCTGACTGGAAGTACTGGGACGGAGGCTGAAAGGCGGGATAATTAATCTTAACCGCGCTGGCGTCGAGCACATCGCGACGGTGGCTAGAATATGTGACGCTAATTAATCTAATATGGTATTGATATTATAATTAGTCGTGAGACCCTCGGACGGGTGAGTCACGGTCCTTTCGAGTGCGTCTCGGAACTGCAGTTGCAAATGCACGGCTCGTGCGTCCTTCCTGTCATCCATTCTCGTCTCGTTTAATTCTCTGATTTACAAGCTCAACGTCTAGACGCGCCCAGTAAGCCCGGAGCGCCACCTATAGCTGCGTTCAAGAACTCAACGCTTTAGAATGTCCGTGCCAGTTGCGTTTCTGTAATCTTGCCTGTTGGAACTTTGAGAATTTCTGAGCATAAATTTCTTTTTTTTTTTAATACGTACTTCGCTAAGACTTATCTTCGGAATCTTGGAATTCGCTTGGAGATACACGAGATATTTTTAGTTTTGGAGGAAACAAGGTTCGCAGAGATATTTTGCTGATGTCAGAATTACCAGACACGCGTAAGGCTGCTTTCAATCGACCTTATCACTTGCTCAAGTAGATAAGGGTGTCTGACTGTAGTATGAATTTCACGTGATTGCAACATTTTTTAGCATATTCGAAATCTATTATGTATAGGCTGGGAGGTCTTTTGAGAGATTGCAAACTTGAAGTTACATATATATATATATATATATATATATATATAGAGAGAGAGAGAGAGAGAGAGAGAGAGAGAGAGAAAGTATAGGTAAATATGAGAATACATGGTGGAATGAGTAACAAATACTTTCAACCACAAGTCACATTATTAGTAAATAAAAAGATCCAAGGAAATTCTATTTGCTGACAAACAACAGAACGTCACGTATGTGTATAAAGACATTCGAGCGAGATATTTTTCTATTCGTTTAATACTTGTCAGCCATTTTCTTCGGATTCGCTATACCGTTTCTTACAAACACGCGATATCGCTATTCACTATTTTGCTTCCGTGCTATTTTTCCAATACGCTTTTATCCTCTTCAATAAACTTCGTTTCCTTCATTCTGGATATTCTTAATTTCGATTGTTCCGTATCGCTTTTTGGCGACGTTCGATCAACGTGAATGAATTAGTTTTCGGACAAAAGTTGCGAACCCTGACGGTTCAGGGAATTAATATTGATCGTATATAAAGATTGCGTATGGTATACGATCATATGTGTATGTTATGTATACATATACATACATAGAAAGAACCATCAATCAAGTATGCAAAAAATATATTTGTTGATATAGATCAAGTTTGAGTAATTTTCTTGTTTTTCTTATTTTACCTAATTATTAAGAAAATTTTATACGAGTGATCGGATAATTATCCGGACTCCTCCGTTAATCATTAACTTTCGCACTTCGTGACGTCGCGCATTGATTAACGCGCTGTCACATTTTTCCAGTATCGATTACATGCGCGGTGCTCTTATTCAATCGCAATTATAATTCCTGCAAGTATTGAAGTTATTTTTAATTTAAAAAAAAAAATTAATCCAGGCCTGAACTACAAGGATTTCACTGTGATCGATCATACCTCGAATCGTCTTGACACGACGGAACGTCGAGAATGAGGCACTCGTAGCTTTTATTTGCTTTCGTGAAAAACTCCTGCCGCGCTATGTGAGAATCATGCAAATTTTCAATTTCCCAGCATTCCGACGTGAAATAAAGAAACGCGAATATCAGCAGCGAAACGGTGCCCTTTGACCCGTAATTCTAATGTCGAGCGTCAAAGGGCGATAAGCATAATATTCTTAATGAGATTTCCATATCTAATAGTACATTAGGTTCCCCCTATAAACCTAAATCTATATACATATACATATATACATATATATATATACATATGTATTAGAGTTAAATAGATACTAGATAGAAATTTGCATTTGCGAAAACAGCTCGCAGATATATTACGTTATATATATACATACAACATGATCAAACCAACTCCTCAAGGTATATCGACTTTGGTTTCCAGGCAATTCCAGATAGAAAATGAACTTGTGAACTTTAACCCTCGTCAATTCTCTCTAACGCGCTTGAATACTTTGAACATTTTCATCTTGTCGTTTGACTAAGGGTCGTCATCCCTTAATTTCACGTGACTAACTTTCACGCCCGAAAAACGCTGCTACCCCATCTTGTCACGAAAGTCAGTCGAAATGCGTTTAGGTTACGTTACAGGGTTATCTCCGTGATACATGTAGTTGCTTATATGTCGCATATATAGAATATGTAGACACACATCATATATAGATATACAGACGCTGAAAGGAATTCGATGCGAAAAGTTCGTCCTATATTTGCCAGTTTGAGTTCACGTTGGCACGTGTGTATGCAAGTGAGCGACAGCCATTCTCATAGAGGAAGTTGAGAGGCTGTTGAGCTCAAGAGGATGTAAAAGAGGCATTATCCTCGTGTGGTGGATGTTCTGGCTCCATACGTCTCGATCCATTCTGAAGTCGTTATCACAGCATCCGTGTCTCCTGTATTTCTCTTTATGCGCTATCTATTTATATTTTTCACAATGTAATTTCAGTCCAAAAATTACATTGCAGAACATCGTGAACTTTTATATTTAATTACTCTTTACTATTCGATTATGATTATCGGATGCTGCATTGGATATGAAGGAGGGGGGAGGGGGGGAGGTTGATAAAATTACTAAAGGCATTTTTGATATTAAAATTTTTTTAAATTCGAAATTCATTTTCTCAAAATTAAATTTCCTTTTTATAGTTTTCTGCTGTATGATCCAATTCTGTTTAATGCTCGGATGGAATATATTTATATGTATAAGGTATATATGTGATACAGCAGCTATTATGCTATTCACGTATGGCAGAAGCCGTATAGGACGTAATATCCTGGTCGTATGTGTATACGTCACAGAGTAGTGTATGTATATGGTAGCCGGTATTATTATAGGAGTCAATATAATTCAGCATAATCGCTGCTAATTTTTTTCTCCCAATACTCTATCGTTGCAATGAATTATTCCCTATTGAGAATATATAATACATACAGCGTGACTCTCTTCTATTTTGTCGCTCGGCGACAATAACGGCCTTAAGCGACGAACATGCCGCGGGGATGTTTGCTCAAGTAAAATTGAAAGGGCAGGTCAAGTTAATTTCAATATAAAAGGCCACCGCTAGGAAAATAAATGAGATGGTCATATACGTAGTTAGGTAACGCAACAGCATCCCGGGTCCATTCGCCTCATTCGTGTACTAATAGAATTTAATTCCCTCTGTTCCCCGCTGACGATGTATATATCTATACTCTGTATGTGTAAAGTTTTGTGATAGAATTCAACCGGGCAGGTTTTCGATTTTGAAAAAAAATAAATAAATAATTCTACTCGTTACACTACGAATTGCAAAAAGAGTTGTCTGTCGTCGAAATTACGAGGCCATGACTTAAAAAAAAAAATTTTTCAAAATTCAAATCCTTCGTATTCTCAAATTTCAATGACGTCTCGTAAAACTGCCAGCGTTCTACGAACATGCCGAAGGCATTTCAGATCCAATCCGCACCCTGGGGATCGCTTTGCGCTATCGATGCTTTCCTCGGTGAAACCTATCAGGAAATTGAGGCTACGTTTGTGGGCGTTAAAAGTTCACTTTCTCGGTGCATATATTATAGTAACCCAAGGCGACGTATCCCCGTGCACGGTTCTATGGCTGCGTTGGAATCGCACGCGAACGCTACATTGTACCTATGAGGTCGAACTTATTAACGTAAATCAGACGAAGCAAAGCAGCGGAACGTTTACTATAGGTACATGGGCAGTGAGCAATGTTGACGATTTTTTATTTTTCGAGAGAAAATCTAACAGCGTGTGCCCGGAGACCTTTCAGTGTGAAATGCGTTCTTCTCGTATACGAGATTAAATATGGGCGTGTATAGAAAGAGTGGAGTATAGGATATATATATATATTTGTACGATGTTTCCTATGGGAATAAATTTAGTATATTCGTGTTTAATTTTTTTGGTAAAAAAAAATATCTTTTTTCGTCATCTTAATACCATGGCAAATTATTGGACGATCGTCTTCCATCTCGAAGAATATAGCCATCTATACATCCTTACGCTATGATAATACGGTTAATAATTTTCATTTCCATACAAATTTCTTCGCACCTTGTTTCGTCTCTTTCTACGTGTCCTTCTTCGCCGAGGATTTTTTGCAATTCTTTTCCTTATTTCTCTCCTTTCGACGGGAAATGGAAACTCACGGGGAGTTGTTAAGCGAAGCCGTCGCCCTTGCTCTAATTAAATTCTCTCCATTCACCCGCAACTAAATAATTGTGTTCCGCAGTGTCCTCCCACTAGCATCCGGCTAGACTTGTGAATACTCCTTGGAATTAATGGCATTCCCAAGGTATGGATAAAATTTCGTTAACCCCAGTGAAATTGCGCGAAGTGGTGGGGGCTTTTACGGAAGCATGGAAACTTTAATAAATTCGTTTGCGACAGCCTGAGTGAATCGTTCGAGGAGCCATTATTCATTCCGATGCTTCGTCTTTGCGTTATTCTCTGTCATCTTAGTTCTCATCTTTTTATGACCTCTGACCTGTGTCGTCGAACTGAACTCTCGGTACCCTTCTGGATTGAAATGGTCTCCGAGCCAATTCCAAGCTTTAAGCTCTATTAAATTAGAACTTGTTTCCCTATTATGGCAAGATTTCAGTTTCAATTTTATCAAATATAGCAATTTAAACGGTGCCCCAGGTCTCTCAGGGCTGATATCTCGAGAAATTGACGAATTTCGAATTTATTCTTTGGCTACTCGAAAAGCACATAAAGAGCACTTAAATGTGGTGCAATTTAATTTAATGATGTCACAAAAACAGCTGACGCTCCATTCGCTCAGACTATCAGGGGTGATATTTCGGGAAATTTTTTAATTTTTAATTCGTCCTATAGATATGTGGATTGACATGGAACCAGCAAAACAAATGTCCGACTCGATTTCTATCCGAACCGTGTGAGCAAAAAAATGATCTTTGGGGGCCGAAATGAACACATAAAAAGCGCCTAATTATGAAATATTCTAAGTTCAATTTAGAAAATTTATTTCGCCACCTCGACAGGACTGATAAGGTTTCAATTTAGTCGATCATCGATCTTCAACGTCGTCAGGACAACCGAATTATTAGGCACAATCACGTTGCGCGTCATTACTTTCCCGTAATTGGCTTGAAGCCCCTCGAGGCGCACACATAGAAATACGCCAAGATATCGCACTAGTCCTCAAGTATAGTTAAAGCAAAAGGGACTTGTAGATCTTCAATTTTTTTTCTTTATCCTCCTCGAAGAATCCACATTCCAATTAGCAGACTGTCACATCGGTGCAAACCCAAGTCTTACGCTCCGTCCCTGTGTATACATATACACAGCGACGGGAGAGACTCGATAAAGCCTCTATTTACGACTCCTCGATTTCTGCAGGACATTCTGCGAATAGGGCAGCCATTAGTCCCGACAGGAGGTTCTCCAGATTCACACCTGCTTCCCATAGCCAATTCGCCATAAGGATTTGCCCTTCGGCAGGATCCTCAATGCGTTATCCTGATACTTACATATATGCACTTTGACCTCTCTCTCTCTCTTTCTCTCTCTCTATAAGAACGTACATATATAGTGGTACTTAGTAAATTAACATTCCACATACGTCATCGGGCGCGTCGGGACGCCGTTACAGCAACGACTACTCTGACGTAGGATACTTGCCAAGGAGCTTAGGAAGGTAAGCAGCCAGCCAGTTAGCAAGCAAGTACAGAACAGTTAACGAGTACAGCGTGTAGAAGAGGCTTCATCTGCATGATTGACGTGTTTTACGTGATATCACGCGAATAAACAGTTGAACTAAACACGTATATATATATATATATAGGTGGTTCATTATTGATTAGAAGGAAAGAATGAAAAATAAATTTTTAATCTTTTTTCGTAAAGTCCGTTATCAATCTGATCGAATGAAGATAATTTTATGTCTTTACGAAAAATTACTACCATCATTATTCTATACCATAGAGAATTTATAGTAGTCACGGGACTATACGAGTAAACTCCGTATGCTCTACATATAACGATATAACGATTTCGCTCTCTCCGTGCGGTAAAAGGGCCGCTACCATAAAACGTCGCTAACGTTATTCAGCCGGGGAACGTAATGGAAATTCTAAAATGACAATGGCACCACGTTATTCGATTGTATTCCCGTTCGTAAACACAGTGAATTACATTTCCCGGTACCTATGTCCAATTTACCACCTGCGAAGCCACCGGCGGCAGCGCCGGCACCGAGCTATACGTATTCAGGCCCCCTGAAGAAAACACCGCCTACACGTAGCTCGTTAGTCGCGCATACAAGCGTAAAGAAATCCAGTGGAAACGATCTAATGTCTATATAAGTATAAGCGGCAAAGTCCGGGATCCTCGGAAAACGAGCGGCTAACGACGCGATTGGCTCATCCGCGGGGATATAAAATTTCCGTGTCCTTTACGTGCATCTTTTTGTAGACGAAATCATGAATTCCGTATAACGGAAGTCTCTTGTGCGCACATATGTATATATATTTTATCTCTGATCTCATCTTACACGTGTATACGTATATAGATTGGCTGACCTGCCCGAAGCATTCGATCCAGCACAAGATGGAAGCAGAATGATTTTGCTTAGTCAATCGGTACGTCGGCTACTCGATCAGCATAGGATCCTCGACCACGTGCGTTCGCCATGTCGTAATGGCGCACGTAGACGGATAACCGGATAATTTCTTTGCCGCTCGGACCCCGTCACAGAGTTTGCACACAAAGGTCGTGGGAGGGGTTTATTCGTTCGGCGCTCGTCCCTTTCCTCGTTCTCCGGTCGTGTCTATCCCGGTAACGCGTCCTGCCACCGGTGCCGTTATCTTTCGATGTGTTACACACCGTGTGTACTTTCCTCCTACCGCTTCACCCATTAACGAACGAATCATTTTCGTGCGGAGCTTTTGCGCGGAGAAACATTCAACGACGGACTTGCAAGTCATGGCTAATGGACCTCGTGCACGACCGACGTGCTGGTCCGTGAAGACACGAGCGCAAAAAGCTTTTGGAATCTCTCGCGCTTTGGGAAAAGATTTTCTGAACGCTACTTGCTAATACGTATATCGGTGCAGCTAAATAATATAGTGGCTGACGGGGTAGAAAAATTATTGAATTTCGGCAAATCGATGATTCACTCAAAATTTATCGATCGTTTTCGATACACGTGAATTTATCGAGATATTCGATTTGGGGATATTGGAAAAACTTTTTTTTTAATATCCACTCGGAATTCTTTATCGAACTGATTTTTCTTGTGCTTCGCTTCGAGGAGAGATGAAATTTGAAATTAAGCAATGACTCGATCGTGACCTTTTTTTATTAAGAATTTTTGTTCGATGCTTCTTACGTCCTTTTATCCTATAAATTATACGAAATCGATGATTTTCAATAATGACGTCACTACCCGTCTAACGGTATCTCTCCTTCGGTCTTTTATACGAAAAAATGCAAAAATCATTACCAACAATCAATTTCAATATCAAATCAATTCGATCCCGCGCGTAGTTGTCCGTCGTTTGTCAGCGATCGTCAGGATTAGTCAGCAATGCTATGTAACGGCAGTCGCAATGACATTATACTCTGTTTACAATAATGATCCTAGAATGCGTGGGCCCCCTGGACACAAGGCAAAGTTAACGGTAACGACTCGTTGATCCGTAATGGTCAGGACCCCCCTGCCCCACCTCATTCTCGCAGATTACCAGATCAAGCAGACAGACGAAAGCCAGTAGAAAAGACCAGTGGATGCAGCATACAATTTAACACCAACAAAATACATATACCTATGTACACAAAATTATAGGTGAACGAATGAAAAAAAAAAAAGGTGAACAAAAAGCCCAAAGCGCCCACCTGATTTCTCTTAGGAAATATCTTCCAGCCGGTTCCCTATTAATTCCTCAGAATTCCACCCGTACATTAATATAGCGTCGTCTCTCGTGTCTCTTACTTTTCTCTATGCCCTCCAACGGGATAGAATCTGTATACCTATACGTGTATCTGGTTTTGTTATATACCGTACACACGGTATAGTATTGAAGCAAAGCACTGCAGATATTACACTCTCCCCTGGATAATGACAGGCGGGATGCGTGGGTCCGAACGAAGCCTGAATTTCCTGGGGTGACTTAACGGGTTAGTAGCCCGCTAGGCTCGTGCTGACCATCGCTTGCGAGAAGTACCATTTCATTGATAACCCTTGGCGAACGTGCTCGTGCCAGTCTAATAATACTAGGTACTGTCTATACATATACATATAGACCGTATAGTAATAGGCCCATCACGTTCTATCTATATATATATATATATATATATATATATGTGTGTGTGTATATATATATGTGTACGCGGAGTAGTAACCCTCCTCTTGTACATTAACACACGGCTATAGCCGATTACATGGCCACCGTGTGCGACATGGCATCGTGCCTTACTCCGTTATAGTCCTCTGTCCGTATTCCATCGTGTAAGTCCAACGTTCCTACGTTCCTCCGTCCCGTGAAAGATTCTCGCCCACGCCTTTGTAATTCTCCTGGAAAGCCTGCATTGCGCTCCTGCTGCCATCTATCCTAGTTAGAGAAGAGCCCAAGACTCGGGGCATTATATATCTAGTGATTTTAATTTAACGCATGTCCCAGGGATGCATTGTGCGTTTCGTGCGTGCGGTTCGTTTTTCCTTGTTCTGACAACAGGCCTGTATTGGTTGGAGGAAGACCGTTTGCGTATATCGATAATCTTTAAGGATTTTTTTTTAGCTTGAGATACGTGGGTTGGTACGAGTGTATATGGTGATTTATGTAAATTTTGAATTTTGTCAATGATGACTTATTCCGTTTAATGTCGATTACGTGATGCATCTGGTATGCATCTGAAATTGCTGTATTAGGGGAATTTTTAATCGATTCTCAATGCCGGCTTTGCATCGTTATACATGTGCAATGTGCAGCCGCGTAGCATTCGGAGCTTTAGCATGTCATAATACTGCACGTTACAATACATCGGTTAATAAATAAACATGCGGTAGGTATGTGCCAACACATCTCAATGCATAATCTGTTCACGCATTATGTTTGTACAGTTGGCAGATTTGAATATTCTAGGATCAGAATCAACCGGGTGTGCGAAACTAATAACGTTACTTTGAATACGGTTCGGGATTAATTTTCATAAAGCGTGTATACTGGTTTATTGGACCCTTTTTTTTTATGGTAACTCCCAATAGCTACGTCCCTGAAAGCGTAGGAGATATAGTTGATTTAGTTTAGTGGCTGTGATATTTGATTAGATACACTTTTGCGTTTCGAGGCAATTTATACGGATACTTAATGACTTCTCGTGGCCATCTATAGTCTGCTCGCGATAGTTCCTGCAAGCTTACGTTTATTAGGTCGGAAACGAAGGAAGATATTCAGCCGTTACACAAGTTCTCTATGTGTACCAACTAAGAGCCAATTCCCTTCGATAATACTTTATTTTATCTCCGAAAGTCTTTCGAGTTACTTCCAACGCGTGGAACGCAATTCTATGCTTGGCAGGGTACAGGGAATGCCCGGAAGAGCAATTACAAACTTGGTCCAGCTACACGCGAAGATGTCGATATCGCTCACACTAGCTAAAATCGTAGTTTACATCTATAATAAGACCGTGCTTATCGAATAGGTCAACGACGTGTGTGATAATAGCCAAGGGAGAGAAAAATTGATACCCATATGTGCATATATGGTATAACGAAATTTTAGGAGGTCGAAAAAGATTTATGCTCGAAGAAACATGAGACTTGTCCCAGGAGTCGTTATGAAGTCGTCTAGAAACTTGGAATAGGATAATACATGGAACTGGTCCACGAAACACGTGAGAGTAAAGTATATGTGGAAATCAGATCCCAGTGGATTCTGTCGTAAGATCAAGAGTCAGCATTGAATATACGACGTATGGGCGAAAGATTAATTGAATTTTGAGACACGTGACTGGGTTAACTACAGAGGTGCGATACGCCGGTTTAATTATTTCGAATTTACGTAAAATACATGGGTAATTCTACAATCTTAAGCATATTATTCTTACACGTAAGCTTGAGCCACCGTACAAGCCGGAATCGAGATTATCTCGAACGGGCAGATTCGACTAGAGATCGTTTAACTGGAAACTACCCAATTCATTCAACTATCCGACATAGTCGCAACCCCTTTTCGCGCCACCTCATCCCTTGGATACTCGGCTCGTACTAAACCCTCGTTAGTTACGCTTGGTCCAGATGCGAGGATCAAATGTAAATATCTGATCTTTGCTTTACCACTTTGAATATAACTGAGATAAAACAGATTAATCTGTGATTATTCATATACGTGGCAAATATTTCCTATCTCTCTCTCTCTATGTATATATAGACTCGCTCCTCTTGATTACTGTATTGTAGTGTATATAACCATATATACAGTTGAACGCATGATATCAAGTCTATCTGAAAGGATCGCAATGCCCTTATCTCGTTACAGAATCCTGTCATCTCGTCTTTATCTGCATTGCCCACTCGATTTCATCGAGCGTCATTGACGTAATCGCAGAATCTTCTATTTCGGCAAAGCACAGTGTATCTTTGGCAGTAGTAATAATAGTAGTAGGCACAGCTTCCGGGACGAAACCTTCATTCGAAAGACGTTCGCCGGAAGCATAACGATTATTTTAAACAACCCCCACGACTTGGGAATACAAATTGGGTTCTTACGTAAATGCATGCTCTCTCTCCTTTCCCAGTTCCAACCCTTAGACGGAAACCAGAATCTTCCAGCATCCGGGCAACGGCGCATCCACTTCATCCTCAGGACTTCATCCGAACGCTCCATGCATATTTCCCTAGTCGCATCTCAGCACACGACTGTCCTACCCATATGACGACCATATCAATGCCAACCCCTGAACAACCCCTCCAGGAGGGACGATCGCGATCAGCATATAATCCTGAAAACAAAAACCAAAAAAAAAAACAAAGAACTTCAATGCTTTTTTCATCCCTCTTGATATTTTAATATTCATAAGGGTGAACTATACCGATCCCCGACATTTTAAGTGCTCCGGTATCACCCTGGTTGATGATCAGTAATTATAAAAAAAAGGACACAGCATCCCTCTGGACCACACCCAAGACTCGTCAATGGCTTCTCTACGGGTTTTTTCCCTTGATATTGTATATGTATAGGAATTTTTTATGCTATTTTAAAAGTTACCATGATAACAGGGGTTGAAGGGATGAAGCGAGGAGGGGGGATGTCGGGAAACGCGTTTATCTCTCGCTTCTTTTTATCTTAGAACTTAACGATCAACCGAACAAAGGGATGCTGCTCCATTGAGAAATTCTACGGATTGGTTCGCGTACCTGTTTATTCGTATAGATACGCTAGACGGATTGATTTTCTTCCTTTTTCCCACCCCTCAATTCTCCCCCCTTTACTTACTTCCGGTTCTCTTCTTTTAAATACTTCCTTTTCTTTTTTTCTTTTTTCTTACTATTTTTCCCAATTCCTTCATTCTTTCTCGAGAGAGTCACTAGGCGATGTCCATCAGGGAGACTGATAATGACTTTCTAGTTATCTCCTTGAGTGTCAATCGTGATGACTGTAAATTGATTACAGATTCGGAATTATGTACAATCATACGTATCGGTGGTCCTCAGGCTTCCCTTTATGGCCAATGGAATCGGGATTCACTATGGTTACTCATGGTCGGTTATAGGATTTCCCAAGATCAGCCTACTGGAAAATCTATATACAAGACGAATTTTCATCTCGATATCCGTTTCCGGTGAGCAATGTATTGTCATAGGGAGATCGAGTAAAATTCGATGAATCGTATGGAATTTTAAATATGCCCTCGGACGATATGTAGGTAAATTTTTATTTATTGCTGTTTTTGATTCCCTATAACGTATACGAATTTCAAGTAATGTTAGGCAATGGTTTGTATCCTCCCCCTCCCTCCCTGTCTTCTTAATGATCCTCCTAGATCTTCGCGTATCTCAAATTCTATTCAGACTCCGAAAAGACGTCGCTCGCAGTGGCCTAAACGTCACGTGGCATTTAAACAGATTATACATGACTGACGTTATAAGAGCTCTTGGAATTGTAAGCTTATTCATTCTGACAGGGCGGCAAACGGTTGCTATGCGATTACATAACGAGGATAAGAATTAACGTTGTTCCCATGACGCGCCTGGCTGACATCAGAATGCGAGCTCAAGAGGAAACTTTGAAAACGTAGAAAGTAAGCTTGTACTTAATAATTAAAATTCAATAGTTTCAAAACCCTCATCTTCGTTTGTTCGTTTTAGGTTGGTATTCAACCAACATTATTATTTTCTTTTTCATAACAATCATTAAATTTTACTTGGGAAAGGGAAAAAAAATTTGAAAATTTATTTTTATTAAAAATTCCAATTTTTCATAATTCTCAGACTCGAAAAGAGTCTTCGGGTAACGCTGGTCGAATTTCGATACTACCGGGAACCCTCAGGATTCCCGTCGACGAAAAGAAAGACGGCTCTGCGAGAAGGGCGTGGAAAATTCAGTGTAGCGTCAGGAGTTAAATTAGCATCGTGAAGATTTCTACCGCGACTGTACACACGTTAGCGTCCCTGTTCTGCCCCAGTTTCTCTAACAGAGTCCTTGTCAGCGGATTTGCGTCCAGAACGCGTGGATTCACCCGACAAAATATTATCAGACCGAAGCTGCCAACGTTATGCCAAGGCTCTCTCGCGAGCTTTGGATAGTATATAAACGTACGAATTTCGAAATGCGAATACAGAATATCATCCGCCTCCTCCGTTCCTCCTTCACATTTGATTTTACGTGGTACTGCATCCAATTTCGCTTTGAGTCGTCAGCGCACTCGAAGGAAACCAAGCTGAAAATAGATGCCCGAGAGACACGCGTTAAATAGCCTAGTCGGTAGACGATATACAGGAAGAGAGTGATTTCCCCGAAATTATTATCATTATTAGTTTTATTACACTTAAATTTCGCAGGGGCCGTCCTCTTACGCTATTCAGCGTACAAGAGTCCCCTGTGTATTTAACCGACGTCACTCAACTATTTTATCATACTTTACGCTTCTTCGTGTAAAACATGACTGGCGTAGAGAGACTGGCGACTGGAGAGACCAGGATGAGGGACGTCATATTGTTTCGCGAGTGACACACATCGCTGACAAGCAGCGCGACACTCGTGCCGTCCATGTCATAGTTTCCGCTACACGAGGCATCCTGTACTGTAGCGACCTTTGTTCTAGTAACGTATAAACTCCAAAGAAAATAACGAAATATCGCGCTTGCCGGAAATCATATGCTAAAGGGAGATCATTATGCTGGATACACAGGGGTACCAATACTTCTCTCTTGTCATCCCGAGCGCACGCGAATAGAAAGGGAACAATGAAGTCTTATCGCGGTGTATTCGTTGTCGCTGCGAAGCTAAATTCCGATAACGAAACAATTACAACGAAATTATTATTATTATTTTTCGTAAACTCCAAAGACAAAGTAGAACGAGCGTACCGTGTAATTTAATTGCCTGTCATCTCTTATCGGAATTGAGGATTATTACGCGTTTGTTTGATTTTCAAAATTATAACAATCCGTTCAACGGGTTATCAATTCTGGGTGATATCGAGTTTCAAAACTCTATTAAACTTTTTTATCTGTGCGATAAAAGGATAATCAATGTATTCCGGAGAGTAACAGATATTTATTTAACAGTTACAGGGTTTATCGAACGAGGATGCTTCTATTTGCCATTACGTAACCTTTCACGCGATTCCTATTTTCGTTTTTATTCTTGTTCGTGATAACTCTTGACGGAGGCACGAATTTTTTCTTTTGGAAAACAGGATATACACTCTTACGTCACTGGGTAAAAATAACTTCCGGTTTCAAGGACTTGGAGTGCGACCAGACGTGGTAGTAAAGAACCTCGGGTCGATTTGGGTAAAAATTAAAAGCACGATACTTCATACGTGTCTTATATGAGGGACAAGGTAATAGCGAAGGGTATATATATGTGTATATGTATGTCGTATTAAATTTAGTGAAATTTTAATAATGACTGTGTGTGACGTAACCGTGAAAATTATCTCGTTGATCCTTAACCTTTTATCATACCTTGAATTTGACCTACGTAGGTCGGGTTCACTGCTGCTACTGTACTGGCTGAGAATTTTACGAGCAACAACAGTACCTGCTGTTTTGTTAGGAATAGGAATAATTTTGATTGCGCCATTGTTTTCAAAAGTGCAGCTTTTGTTGTAAAGCTCGAGATTTCAACCGTCCTACATGGTGCGTCATTTTGTAATCGTTAAGGGTTCGCTTAGAATTTGGGAAACGGGAAAGATCGTCACGCGAATAAACGGGGAATCTACACACGGTCGGTGGTAGAGGAAAATTATTTCTTCCTTTCAGGATGAAATGTACAGAAGCCTTTTTCGGATGCTGCTTATGGACCTGTAAAGACTTTTGAAGAACTCATACCACGAGAGGGTGAGGAAACTTACTTGTCGTTGCTTTGAAAATTTAAAGATTTATTTTTTATCCAAACAACGAAAATCCTCCAGCAGGCATATATTACTGTCATGGTAACATCTTTGAAGTTTGCCAAGTCACAAGATTATTTTGGATCTTGGCTCGTACAGCTTCTTTATATCTCTAATATGATGTTTTCTCGACGTTATCTTTTTCCAGCTTATAATTCAATAAAACTCCTAAGAAAACTTGAGTATTTGATAAGGGAGATAAAAAAAAGTAAAATATATATATAATATATATCAAACCTTTGAATCTCTTAAGCCAATCGTTACATCGTAACAATTGCGATGATTATATGTCAACGATAAAATATACTAAAAAATATCTCTACCGAATTCATAAATTAAGACCGACCGAGAAGATAAAAAATATTTCAATAAAGTTGATAAAAAAATTACCCAAAACCGATAAGTCTTTCAAGGCATGACTATCTGACGTAATATCACGTATGTCAACCGCTACCTACCTATTAAAACAAAACAAAAAATAAAAATCCCACATGCCCCCCAGATACGCGACGACCTCAGAAAAAAAAAACGGTACGTAGAATTTGGGACAAAGGTACCGTTCCTCCTTAAACGTAGGTAAGTGTCCACGATAGAAGATAGAGAAGTAAGAATGCAGAGAAGAGACAAAAGACAAGAGACAAGAGCGAAGCCCACAGCTCGACGCCTGTGCGCGCGCGGTGGTGCAGAGGCTAACTGCTAACGAGACAGTTTTCATAATGCACTGGAGAACGCTTAACCCGAGGATTTTTCTAGTTAGCTGTACGTGCTCGAGGAAGCTTGGGGAGTAGTGAGGACTCTTGAGTGCACGGTCGAGGATGTGGATATCCGAAGGTGAGTATGGTAAAGTCCACTTTGCGTTTGCTCGCCCTGCAACGGTGAAGTGACCCGCCAGACACCCATCAACGCCTTAGACACATCCGTGCACGTCGCTACGTAAGTTCCTCTTGAGTCTCCGAGTCTTGACTCCTCTCTCTCTCTCTCTCTCTCTCTCTCTCTCTCTCTCTCTCTCTCTCTCTCTCTCTCTCTCTCTCTCTCTCT
>JARQSW010000778.1:211906-231057 GCA_030142375.1 Calameuta pallipes | reverse complement strand
TCTCTCTCTCTCTCTCTCTCTCTCTCTCTCTCTCTCTCTCTCTCTCTCTCTCTCTCTCTCTCTCTCTCTCTTTCTTCGTTCAGAGCTTGGCTCTCTGTCTCGCTCGCTCCGCAGGTACTTATCCCGATGTGGAAACCCGCGAGAACCTGGCCCGGTCAGAAAACCAGATTCCTGGTGTCCAGGTATAATACACTCGGTGCATAGTAATGCACTGTCCTAAGGGTGACTCTATTACTTTCTCAATTGCTCTCGGAGGAAACCAGTTATACGAATAAAAAAGAAGACTCCAGGATTCCTCATCGGACGGGGGTAACGAAAGGAAGACCCGTCGCAGTGCAGTCGCATTCGACTAGGCCAAGGTACAAGGTCCGTCTCGGTGATCGATTTATCACCAGTCCGAAGTTGTCTGCATAGCACCTCACTGACCCCTTGGCTACGTATGTATATACAATTACACACCCCTGTACTGCTGTGTGATCTTTCTACTTCGGATGCTGTCTGGACCAACGTGTAAGGTGGTCCACTTAAGGGAATAGGCGAACTCAGCAAGAAACCGGAGACTCGATTGACTCCCTCAAGAGTCCTCCGATCTTCACGGTTCCCGCATCTCTTACTTGGATGCTGCTTGGATGGACCGTAACGTTCGCTCCTGGGATGCAAGTTACTTGGACTCGGTAATTCATTCGGCACGCCGTCCTCTCCTTAGTCCGACTTGTCAGACGTCAGTTTCTCTCGACGCTATTACTTCGATAGATCATGCACCCGCGAAAATTCTACTTGGACTTATGTCCCGCGACTAATCTGTACCTTCGCGATAACTTTGAGATCCCGTGTTGACGGGTTTACGCGATAGCTGTGTCGCACACCGTCTGTCGCGTAGCGGAAGCTAACGATCGAGGAAGCTCTCCATTACTGATCTTTTTCACGGATGGAATCGTTTATCCCTTCGAAACAGACTCGGCTCCGTTATCATTACCTAACGCACACTTATCTCTGTTCATCTTTTAAGATTCCGCGTCGTACGATTATCTCGTTGATTACTGCACTGTCATATATGTATAATATATTTAATATTCATCGTCACTTCGAAAACAGTCAATATTCTAACCACTGGAATATCTGTGGCTACCTTCACATTCTCTGGTACTATACTATACGCACGATTGTTACGTAATATACGTTATTTTACGGTAAAGTCAACAACTGTTGTCAAATTTTACAACCACTCCATCTGCACACTTTTCCTGTAACAGTTGGGTAACATTATTCTAGTTTAAAACTACGAACGTTACGGTACTTTAATTTAATTGTTCTTTGACAACCATCAAAGATTTACTGTCAAATGATATTTCGGATAAAATTTAACAGTTTGATCCAAATCGTACAACGATGTGGGTTTGATTCGAGTATTGGTTTTTTTTTTCAATTTTATTTTTTAAGGGTCCACATTGATGCTGTACTCTATTTCATTGTACGGGGTTACACCATGTTATCATCTTCGTATAAATGATAACGAGTGTATCGTTCATTCGAGTAATTATCAAAATGAGCTTTGAGAAAGTGCTAAAAGACACGAAAGTGCTAAAACTTAGGCATGTACTCAGTTTCCATTAGCGAATGATATTTTCTTCCTCCGTCTACGTTCAATTACTTGACGCGATCTCATGTAAATGTAATTAACGGCGCATGAACTGTGTTCGCTTACGTTTTAGTCGGGTTTGCAATTAACTTCTCGACTCCCCGTGCCCACCTTTACTTCCCTCGTTCTACAATTTCCTCGAGCACTGCCCCGCTCTGGTATAACGCTTTACTTTCGAATTATATGGCTCTTCAGGCTTCATCCACTTGCCGCTTCCACCTTCCCTACCACATTTAACAAGTTTCTCAACAATTGAAATTACGATTACCACTTCTTCGGCTTCGCCACCTCCATTCGTCTCTATATCGATTAAGACTCCTTCCTTTCGACAAGCAGCGACAACTTCAAGGCAGAGCAAAATCCCCATTGCTCACCTGGCGCCATCTGGAGTGAATTTTTGTTTTATCCCTGTCGTTCGGACATTATCTTATCTATGTGCAGCTTGTCGTATCTGTGTCAGTGGTCTTATCCTTAACGCTTCTCAATTTAATCGTAATAACACCTAATGACTTCCTCGTGCTGCTGGTATATAGTTAATTATTTCGGGCCGTTATGTTCTCGCGAACGCATAAGCTGCTCGGTCTCTTCTCGCAGTAGATAAACTCAGACGTCAACAGACACTGAATGTGGCACACGGTAATATGGCGGGCAGCTCCACATTATGTCACGACCCATTACTTTAATAAGCATCAACACCGAATAATTAGCATTGCGCGGTTAGCTGCACACCCATTTCTTAATATCACTTTGAACAATTTTACGAAGTACCTAAATGCGTACTCCAAGCCGTCTGATATTACCGAGTTAAAGTCTTAAGTAGATTTTGTACATAGCCTAAAAGATTTGCTTTTTCAAAGGGAACTATTTTTTATATAACTGTTCTTATTTTTTCACGTAAATTTTTTTTTTCCCCCCCCCATTACTTTATGGTCTGATGATTTTTTATTGGAATTTTTTTTTTTTGGTCTCCTCCCTGCCACTTATACTGCTGGTTCTTGATATTATCCTGAAAGGGGATCGAGGTGATTGTACTGAATATACCTAAGCTGTTAGAACTGCCGTTAGAACTCCTCCGGGGTCCATATAGAGGCTTAACACTTTTATCTGACTCCCCGTTCGCCTTTAAACTTTACGACAGTTTTCGTCCTTTTCCTTAATACTTGCGGAGATTCGTGGGGTAAGATGGCTGCGGTAACCCAAAATTCTTATCACTGTGACCATTATCAGTTCGGATGTAGGTAAAAAGGGATAAAATTTTTCTGTCGAAATTTCAAAAGGCAAACTCGAGTTTAATAATTTTATTAGCTCGTTAGTTGATATCGTGGAAAATACTATACTGTTAATTGGAACGAATAAGGGTGCGAAAATTTAACTGTAAAATACGGTATTTCGTACGAACGTAATAGCCTGTAGAATTTATTCGAATTTTGCGCTACGAGCGCGCGTGTACTCTCCATTTTACCAAAAATATTATTTACGTGTCCCAAGTGAGTGTATGGGGAATCGTGGAGAGGGGAGGCAGAGTTCAGTATATTTTTTAACCCTTTTGTGTACCTACCCTTTTAGGCCTCTCGCTTTTAGCTATTCGGTAACACGATATACGAATTCATTAAAAGTTTCTTCTCCGAGGTGAGACTCTCGGCATTCTCTTGCGAGACTTTAACGCGAGTCCCAGTAATAAAGCTGTTACTCGGCAGCATGATGAACGGATAAGATAATGTAATATTCTCTGTAAATACAGTTAGAATTAAAAATTTTAATTATCTCAATATTTTTTATCTAAAAATTTTTAATTATTTAAAAAACAAAAAAAAAATTTTTTTTTCATAACCAACAATTAATCTTCGTAACCATTTAAAAGTACAGGTCAATCAAATTGACAATTGGCAATTCAGAATAATCTGAAAGTTGTCTCAAGATTCATTAGTCACAGAAACTGACGTTCGTCCCATTGAAGAATAAAGGATGATCTCAAAGACCAATTTGAGCGATTGCGTAATTCCGTAAAAGCATATTTTTATTCAATGCCTCGCCGATGCCGTGGACATATTTTTGTTATGGTCGAATGACATTTGAAAACTTTTGTTAAGCAGTTACGTTATAATGGGATACCTAGAGTTATTTATCAATTTTTTGTCTTATTTTTTTCAGGTAAGCTACACTATAGCCGTGACTTCAGTCGCTGGGACTTACTGTACCACTCTGATACCTCGAGGCTCTAAAGTATACCGGTAAGTTATCGTATCACTAAGTTTGAGCTTTGAAAAATTGCCGATAAAGTTTTTCCGGCTCCTTGGGAAAGTTCATGCGGAAAATGCGGTCAGCAAGATTTACAACCGACGTGTATTCGACGAGAGAGCAAATTGCTCCGTAGTTGGTACATTGGAGTTTTCGCGAATGAAATAAAGTTTAATTAGCATAATTGAGGGGGGAAGAAATTTCAATGATCAAGATCAGAAATTAATACTGTTAATCTTTCGCAATAAATAATTAAATGGAAATTTAACAAACGGTGATACATGTCGAACTGTCCACACGGTACATCATTATTGTTCGTTCGTGTCATTAGTGAACATCTATTGATTAAACCGGTCAGCGTTGCGTTATTTTATCCTAATTACATTAATCCCATTACCATTTGGCCATTTAATTACGGCTCTGTTTTAATTGGTGTATTTGCTCATTAGATTCTCATCCCTTCTCGAGGCAATGCTAACTTGTTCTCGAATACATTGGTCCAGGTACTCCTCGAACTCTGCTTAATCGCTTAACGAACCGCATTGATTAATTTGATCAATTTCTCGATTTATACCCAAAATACCAGAAGGCTATAATATCCAAACGTCATCGCGTAGAAATTACATAATGCAATCCATATTCTCCCCTAACCCTGACAATTGTCCAATTGAAATTTTAGTGCAAGAAATCCGAGTACTTATAAACCACGACAATAAATCCCGTCTCGAGTTCCTTGGGGTGTTCGCCATTATTCATCCAATTACAAATAATACCATTAACAATCTTACAACTCGGTCGCTGTAGCCTTCCATAAATCATTTAGACAATTACACGGCAATTTATAAAGTTAGAAAAACAATATCCACTATCGCGACCACTTACGAATTAATCAAATTAATCGAAGATTTTTACCTAGAAGATAAAAAAACCACTTCAATTTAACGCCTATCCACTCTTTTCATAAATATTATCCCGTATCACGTTGAATAAATAAAACATATCTTCACCTTCGCACCTGACGCAACCCCGTTGCGCAAAAAGCCACCGGCACTCATTCTCAACGGGCAACCCTTTTCCCCTCTCATGAATTTCCCAGCAGAGCTTGAAACGACTATAACCTTAATCTAGCTAGGTTGGCTCGAGGTTATTGCAGAAAGGAATGTCCCAAGAATGGGAAAAGAATGAACGTGTCGGACACAGGAGGTACGCTGAGTGGCAGCAGTGGCAGCAGTGGCAGCAGTGGCAGCGTTATAGTCGGACACGCTGGTTGCCATAGTTACGTCTATAGCCATTGTGTACCCTTTGCCTTAAATTTCACATCCCCACTTTACCGACACGAGTATCCAGGTGATTCGTCAAGATCTAGTATAGCTATGTTTCTATAGGAGAAAACTAGTGGCAAGTATCGGATACTATAACTTGCCCGGCTCTAAGAGCAACTCCGTAGATGCACCCTGGATAACGTAACAATGGTTATAGATCAGACTATGGCCGAAGCAGCACGTAACGTGGTTTTAGCCCTGTTACGGAACATCCTCATCTACCATAGGAAAGACCGACTCTTAGCGAACGTTATTCCTCGTTATCCCGACACTGATACTTGGGGAGACCCAGAGCTACTTCCTCTGGAATTGTACTGCAAACGTGCTTACGTACGAGACTGTTTCTCTGTACATATATGTGTCCTTTGGTATGTACTTGGAATATATATACGTACTGTGCAACTTATATGCAGTGCAGTGTACGTTGTACAAGCAGGAGAAAAATTTTTCAGATGAAATTTTACTGACTCATAAAGCTGGATGCGCACGATACTTTACGAATAAGTAATCCTTCTTGTATATAGAGTTCGGATCCACTTCCGGTTCGACCGGAAACTCTCTTACATTTCGTGTCCTCGAATTCACTTACGAAGGAGGACATTTTCCTGAGACTTACTACCGACCCGACGGAGACGGCTTGTGCATAGGAGTTTGCCAAGGAGTTCGCCACTCCAGGAACCGATGAATGGCTACTGGTATATATATGTGTGTGCTTGCACTTCCTGCCTCCTTGCATTTTCTTGGTACAGTCGCGGTCAAACTTGTAACCGATATCACTTGTCAGATCCAACTGCTGCATAAGAAATGACTTTGGCGACTATGCTTTATCTTGGAGCTGTGTACCACGCTCGATTAACCTCTGTGAGGTCCTGGTTTTTCTTTGATTTTTCCAGGGGATGAGGTAACAAGGAAAAGGGATAAAAAGTAGGGTCGTTTGATTTTTTTTTTGGAAATCTTGAATGGAGGTTGGCGATTTCAAGTATTTAACTGATTTGAGCAATTTTTTTATCTTTGGCTATAGACCATCTTCTTAATGCGTGTGTTCGTAATTTTAACGTGATCAATCAGATTTTTGAAAACAAAATCTTGGGGTTTTTTTGGGGTTGGTAGCTGTTACGGCGACTGGGACATTACGTGCGGAAATGATGATGAGAATTTTGTAGTTTATGGGTGACCTAAGGGGTAGTTGTTATCTAAGAAAGGCTTTACTTGTAATCCAGCTAAAAGTAGCTGTACGTAGAGATAACGAAAAATAGTTTTTCGGATGACTTCAAGGTATGTTATGTCGTTGGTGATTTTGGGTCTTTTTTTCAAATTTTGTCAATTTTTTTTTTTTTTTTGTTTTAACATTCGGTTCATCTCTTGCAACTTTGGGAATCCATCGGATCAAACTGGGAAACTAGCCAAATGTGTAGCAAGCTGGATTACCAAATTGTTTACAATCCTAAAACCTCTACTGGTCTGTTCAAAGTTAACGTGTGTCTAGTCGATGAAAGCGTAGACTCTAAACTCCAACCGGTTGTTCATATTGTTCTCGACGTTGTTCTCCATGTAGAGGAAACTAGAACTTTTCTATACCCGTAGCTCGGGGCATTTGCGCCAATTTTCACAGTGACGAGTGGACTTTCCGTCGCCGGTACAGTTTGTGGAAATTCCCACGTAACAAAGGATTGCTACTGTGCTACGGACAGAGATGATTCTTCATCAGATTCTAGGATCGTATATGTATAGCTGAAGAAAGCGATTTATATAAGAAATTCCATAGTGTTTTGTATACCCGTTAAGGGAGATAATAGAAATTTTTTAAATTTCATTTTTATCCTCTGACATATTATAAATCACAGTAGCAGATTGGGATTCACGTCTCGTAATTGTTAATACGTGTAAAAGCGGAAGTCCATTGTCATTGAATCTCTTCCTTTTTTTTTTTTTCGTCGAATCGGAAGCTTTAATAAAAATTCTTTCCGATTTACATAAATTTCTATTGAATATTTTTATCTACGAATTTCACGTCATATTTTTACTTACTCGTCAAAAATCTCTATAGAAATATATATACACGGTAGATATACCAGAATCCATAAAGTATACTTATTCGTATAAAAAATTCTTCACTGTATAGATATACCTGTATGACGTAACTATTTAATCTCATTGGAACAACGAAAACTCATTATATTTTCAGTGCCACATGAAACGCATGTTTATTTCCAATGTTTTTTTTTTAGCGTCCATCGTAAACACGTTGCCATGGCATCAATGTGAGCCAGCATAAGAGGAATTTCAAAATAATCCTAATCCCAAATGGACTTTTTCGTTCATCCCCCTTTTCTATATAATCTGCCATTTCGTTGTTTTTTCTCCCAAATATTTCCTACGATAAAAAAAATCAAATTTAAAATTATCAGCTTCCATAGATCTTGAAATATTTTCCAAATTCGTTATTTTTTCACCTGCCAACCCCTCTGCCCTCTTCACCTTCCCCAACAATTTCTCCTCCTCTGCCAAGAGAAACACATGATCTTCCGATGCAGACAATGAACCCACTCTTCATTCTGTCGAGCCATGAGCACTTAAGGTAAATACACACTCCAATGGCCATCTATTATCCACTTCCTGTTCTTCCCGCAGACTCCATTCTTGCGTTATAACTATGGAGGAGAATGATGGTCTCTTCCCAATAGATTATGGACCATGACCTCCTCTCCCTCCCTTATTCATTCCAGCTATCGATATCCCATTCCAACAATAGATGTGACTGACATCTGTCATTCGAATCTATTAATTGACATTTCATTTTTAATAATCTCACCCCCTACCTGCTATCCCTTATCAGGGGCTATTTTAATAGGTACCATGTTAACGTATGCATTTAATGATAATTCATACGGCAATACTGTGGGAATGATAAAAATTTGAAATTTTGTATATTACAAATTTTTCAAAACCAATCGAACGCGAATAGTCAGGCGAAATGGAATCGATTAGTAATTGTTGCCATTAACGAATGACCAACAGTACATTCGACACCAAATTCAATTTCAACCCCCTGAAAATTCTATATCGATTATACTAATCAATATCCCCGATGTCACCAACCATTTTACTTGATTGATAAATTAATCCTTCGTTGGCTGACAATGGATCAGAAAGTAAATGGAGTTTGATCTTGTATCTCGACTATATCGTAATTAAAAATTGTCATTATTATATTTGTGTTATGTAAAAAGCATAATAATCGTTAGATGTATTGATTCGTTTCGATTAATATGAATTGGGTCAATTTTACTCGTTGATGGTATTTAAATTTTTTTTTTATTCTCTAGATACATACTTCCTGCTACGACTGTACCTAGTAATTTGTATTTTTGTCGAAAATAAGAATTTCGAGGATAACAATGAATTAATGAGGAAAAATGAATTAATTTGATCCAAGTCCTTACAGGCATTAATATGGAGACGCAAATTAACCTCGGTAAGGGTCGGCCCCTACAGGAACTCTGTGTTACGAGTCTTCAGACGATTCAAAGGAGTGATTGCCGTGTCTCGAGTTACCAATTATTTCTCTGGCAAACGCCCACCATTTCCTTCGGGATACAAGACGACTCCTGGGAATCGATTAATTGCCACGAGACCAGATGAGAAAGAGTCGATTAAACCGTGTTGGATTATCGCGTCTCGATTACAAAAACGATATATAAAGATCTACGTACCCAATCCTTCTTACGGAGATCAATTGAACATTTTTGGGTACAAAGATAACAATACAATCAAATCACAAAATAATCAGCTGAAAAGTCATCGAATTATTCAAAAAATGCAAATATCAAAAATACACAAATTCTATATACCTGTATTTATAGTATAATATCGCTAAAACAAAATTTTCGTCTATCACGAAAAAAAATGCACGTGCTGAGTCTCGATAAAATGAAAATTGATGTTCTCAAGTCTCATAAGTGTTCAGAATTAATCCAACGTATCTGCAGACGTATTCATACCATGCAAATTGAAATCATCACCAGCATCCATGCGCTGCTCAACCAGGTAAATCTTGTTATCTTAACACAAGTCTCATCTCGACAACTCACCGATGTTAAACGTACTACACATTTTTTACAATTTTTTGTTCTTCTTTATTATACATGTTATACTGTCTACTGTCACGGGACTTGCTTATGATTCTCCAGAAGAGGCCTATATAACCTTATATATATATATATATCCTCGGTTTCAGTATCACAGAGTATCATGTTATGCAGGAAGCGTCAGTATTCACGACAGAAGATACGCGTACACCATATGCATATACATATATATATACTATATACTTATTAGATATTTTCTATCCTAGAAAACTAGAAAGAAGAAGAAGAAGGTGGCTGAACGTACGTATACATATACAAGTAAGAGAAGTGCGTGCACATCGTCGACCTACGTGGTTACGACTTCTACGTAGATACGTATATAGAAAATAACAGGGTCGTTATAAGGCAGCCTCCAAGAACAGCCACTACTCCACTAATGATGCAGTGGACACGTGCTAGCCTCCCACGTCTTCAATGTTTCTGCACCCTATAGAACATGTATGCTCAGCGGCTCCTTTAGCACTGCACTTCTATAATATCAGGAAGCGCGTATAACTGTATATATGTATATACTGCAGGACTCGAGTAATAAGAGGGTGGAAATATTATAACGTTATAATATATGATACGTCGTGCTAGCCTCTCGGTTTCTTTTTTTAATTTATACATCCCGAGATGTATAAAGGACAAAAAAAATTTGCAAACAGGATGAGGAGACGAGTTCAAAGTATCCGCGAGTCGCATCCACGCATTAATATTAATTGATGTGTATTAATGACATTTCAGAGCGTAAAGAGAAATTTTAATTAAGGGACTAATGCAATATTTGATTAGACTTAGGGAAGTGCATTGTATCTGTATATGTGTATGTGTATGTAGGTTGCTGGTTCAAAGAAGTCAGGTACGATTTTGTGAATTAGAGTGGTGATGACTGATAGGAAATGTCGTTATCTTTATATCGTCGATTTAATTCGTAGCTCGTTAATCTTACTGAATGAAATCTTCGTGTCTTCACGTCCACGAGGTAGCATATAGCGGTTTCACCTCGTAAAGGAGACAACTGGGAGTCATTTCGGATCCTTGGGAAGCCTCAGCATTTTTCTCGCGATTCTAGTGGAGTGCCACTGGAGTCCCTGGGAATAGATCCAATCGAATGTCCTTTAGAAGAGACGGGAAATCGGAGACTGACTGTAATTGCACTTTGGCTATATGCTGGATAGTTCTTGACCTTAGTCGAGATCTTGCGAAAATCTACTTGAGTGCTGGGGACATTAAAATTGGCAGGGCTGGAGGGTAGAACATTTTTTTTTTTTAGGATGTTGAAGGCACTGTCAAATTTTTATAGTATTTTTTTTATTTTCTTCGTACGACGTTTCAGTTTGATTGTTGAGGTTAGATCTAGTGAATTCTTGTGTGTGGGAATAATTTGATTTTTTTTGCACAAATTAGTTCCCTATTAATTAATGAAACTGTGTTTATGATTTATTTGTTTTTCGGATTTATAAATTAAATTTTTAATCAGGTATTTGCAATATTTACGATGAACGTGAACTGTTATTGATCTAAACTAACAATAGCTTTATAAACGTAATTCGGAGCAGTAGCAGCTAATTTGATTAACGTGAATTTCTGCACTATATTTGCTAATTGGTACTAGGGAATAATGTAATTTGCAAAATATCAGTATTCCGTGTACAAATATTTCCAGTATCAAACGAAATATTTTTTATTTTTTCATTTCAATGAAATTCTATCCCGCGGCATTGTTGAGAGATACTAGTAGATATTATTTCTTGATCCAATTACGATCGTTTTTTCGAATTGACATTAATTACAGTCGCAGCATCAGTTACGTATGTTCACGTTTCCCAATTAGCTTTTCTGTGACAAACGTCATTTTCCCCCCCCAGTTCAAACAATCGATAGACACGAACGCTCGAGTAACTTTAAATCCCGCACTAAATCCATTATTATTATATACCGGTAAGCATCAATAATCGAAACAAAATGAAATCACAGTACGTTGCATGTGGCGTCAGCAATTTTGAAAATTCGTACGAATAATTCAACCGAACGAGAACCGAATAAAGCAGCAACGCAAGATAAAATATGCAACAGACATGAAAAAAAAAAATGCACATCTCTCCAACACAGATTCCGTGATAACGCACAAATCAAAATGATGAACCCGCATGGGACCCAATAAAAAAAAAATAATTTCAACCAACAGTCCCATAAATAATTCTCAAACCCAATTCCCCCGCCCTCCTCCCAACGGCATATCAATCTTCCAGCAATAAATAAAAAATCACCACAGTTACCCTAAATCCCACTATCAATAATATTACCACTGCGTCTGACATACCTGCGCCACATGAATAATCCCAAAGCCAATGACTTCGAAAGAAGAAGATAAGAACTCAAGATAGCAGAAATAGTCGGCTAATGCATCAGACTTGCCGGTAGCACAAACCGATGCTCTTACGATGCTCGAGCAAATGGCAGACATTAACGTCAGTGTAAGTTAAAGTACCAGTACCGATACCAGTACTATATCTATATGCATATATATATATATATATATATATCCCCTGATAAGTAAACATACATCAGTAATCTTCGTTGACATCGGAACTTGGTTCGAATCAGCCTCCCAGCCTGGACCCCATCCAAACCGCAAGGAATTGGAGAGTTTCGGTTCCGCACAAAGCGCGCGGACTGCCGCTTGCGGAGTCACATTATGCAAAGCATTCCGTTCCGGGTGGGACCATAGAATGCAGGAGAACTCGACACCGAACTATTCGTACTCTGGGTGTCTGCCATAGTGACAGGACGGTTGGCAGCCCTGCTATAAAGCGCCAACTGTAATTATCGTGTGCGAACTCCATATAATGGACGCGTCTGGCCACGCGTGTATCATGCTGTAGAACTGTAGGTCAGTGTACCGGTTTGACGTGTTATACCGTCCGCCTACATACAGTAGGCAGATACATACGTGGATGCACGCAGTACCTATACGAGGGTACGAAGCATGCAACGTGCATATGGGTTACGGAGGAGTTTGAATTTCGCGCCATTAGACAGATGCGAATTTTTTTCCTACACCCGGTGTACGTTAAGTATCGGTAGCTTTTATTTCATAGTTTTTGTTATGGTGTAAGTGGTCGTGCCGTGTATGCTGGAGGAAATGGGGAATGTAGATTTGGAATGGACCTGGCATATGCATATATGCATTTATATGTGTATATGTATACGCTAACACGCGACTGGCTAATATTTATCTTGAAGCTTAAAAGCGCAGAGGCTGTAATGTCCACCGTAGCGCTTTAACTGTGCTATACCAGTGCTTTCCTGATAACGGCTGTGATTTATCGTCTGGTCGGCCATGCTCGACTAGAATGGCGATACGTCTTCTATGCGTTCGATCAGTTACCGTACTTTGCGCAAACTGTATTTCCCATGTTGAGTCTCGATAGGCTTATCCCCCTTTGGCAGTACTTCCTGTGACCCTGAAGTCAACGTAGAGAGTCCTTTGATTTCTGAGAAAGGGTATCAATAGTTTGAATTATCGATCAGGCAATATATATACCATATATATATAGTATACACACACACACACACACACACACACACACACACATCTTGAATTCGTTAGGAAGAATCCTTAAAGCTTCACGAATATAATTGCTCAATTTTATCGACAAATTCGATTTTTATCTCGGATCGAATTTCAAAGAGAATCCAATAAATCTGCTCGAATATCGTGTATCGACGATGGGAGCTTCTTTTTTTTTTCAACTTTTTGTCGAATTTCAGTTAATGGAAAAGTTCTGTTATCCCTGCGGGAAAAGGCCTCCTCGTTTAAAGTGTGACTGATTGGCTTGCGGCAATTCGATTGGAGTGGCTTAATTTTTTATTTTTTTTTTATTTTTGAAAGCTTCAACCTTCCTTTGACTCTAGGACTCTGAAAAGAGTGCATGCCATTCCTCTATTATCTAACGGAGCTTAACTAGTTTAACTTCATCATGTCGAATCCCTTGAGTAACGACCTCCTCGCGTTTGCTTACCACGTTATCACGCGATGCGTGTACAAAACCCTTCATGATAAAACCTACCATCACCCTCCCCTCTCCCTCCTCCTCCCCTCATATATATGTGTGTATGTGTATATATATATCTGTCTACCCTTCAACATATTAAACTCCCATGTACAATCTTTCAATTTCACTTGCTCGTTCTCTCGATTTTCTAAGGCCACGCAACCATAACACGAGCAATGGAATTCGAAGTCATTCGGTATGAATGAAACGTCATTATAAGGGATTCATGATCGGAAACTTTTATGGGTTGAGTATTGATCCATCATCAGAACCCACCGTCATCCCCTCTTGGTATAGTTAATGATTCCTTAAAATGAGGTCGAGAGGATTTCAATGGAATTTACATACCGCTTTACATCTCACTGACTGATTGACTGACTGGCAAAGAGGCACAGAACATGGCCGCGGAGTGACGGATGACGTAGCTCCGGTATATACGACGCCATCCTGCGTGATGGTTGTTGATATTTAAAAAAAAAATTACCTAGTAAATCTCACGTATGTTTATCGACGAGGTACCGTTTTCTCATCGTCATTATTCCTATGGTGTCAGCCAGTAATAGCATCGTAGACGCAGACACGAGGATCCTAAGAGGATGTAGCATAAGGTTCACCGAGACGAGGCCGACGAGTCCTTCCGTTAGGAATTGGCCCCTAAAGCAAGACCTGATCATGATCAGAGGATCGGATGAGACCAGGTTCTCTCTTCTGAGCCTCCTTCGTTTAATAGCTTTGCTACTTGGACAATGAGCGTCATGCCAGGTTGATGATAGTGTGCGATTATGTGAAGATGACTTGAAGTATCATCGTGGACCGACTTGTGATCATCTTTGGATGCTGCGACGCGCAGGGACTGTTCACCGGTTGGGAATTATGGGATGATTGAATTTTTGGAAATTTCTTTTGACTGGATTAGGTTGTGCTGTTAATTAATTAAAATTTTTCTCACGTAAGGAATTTTATTTTTGGAAATTTAGGGAAGGTCAAATTTTGATATTGACCGAGGACTATCTGTTCTGTTATCGCAGTCCAATTGCAATGAACTCTTTTTTTTTATGGACGAAACTGTAGATCGGACCGTTTGCCGAAAGTTTATTGTCGCGGAAGGTTAGTCGATTCGATTAAATGAATTAGGCGGAGGTGGAAAATCTGCCGTTGAACGGCTCCGTTTGGTCCATTGTCATGGCTAACTGGCCGAATGTTATTGTTGTCCGGAAAGGGTCCGGAGTTTCTTGCTCGACTGGATTCTCAACTGGGAAGATTGTCCTGTTGGCAGACGAGGCTCAACTTTGTAATCTTCTCATCGACCAAGACTGAAATTTCGTTGCCCGGCAACCCTCTTCAAATGTCATACTTGGACTTCCTTCCACGTGGATCAAGCTTGCTTCTGGGCACTCTGCCCGCATCGACTTCATCCTAATCTCTGATAACTCGTGAAACCATCTCTTCCAAGTTTCCTTACATCAAATGTTAACTACCCCGTTATAATTTGATCGGAACTTTCCTTGGGGAGAAACTTCTCTACTTTGGTGACACTTTCGACCCCCCCTCACCCACCCTTATAGCTATTAGTATTTAAGTACCTGTCAATTTCCAAAATAATTACAATCAGGTCATACATACTTTTGAACATGGATTAAAAATTAAAATTTTTTTTTTTATATTCGTATTACTATTTTGGAAATATAATACGGCGAATTAATATGTTAATCGAGAGTTACTGGTTATATGATATCTGTATGTTGCGTAATACATCCTTATCTTTACCCTGCACCGTGTTCTGCTATTTCGATAGAGTTTAACTGAAGCTCCAAACGTGAGAGCGTAAGCTTTTAAAATTTAGTGCTAATGCAAAATCCTGCTCATGATGGCAGCGTATAAGTCCATGGGGTTAGGTAGGCATTAGCTTTTAAGCCAGTTCCGTGTAATAACGTGCCGCGAGTTTGTGGTGCAGTATTTATATTTAAAGTTTGCAGCCGTTTGCATTAATTACACTCGAATAAATGCGTTTAACGTTGGTAAGCTTGAGTTCTGTTATTTCAAGACGTTCAGGCGTCTGTGAAACTTTCGTAGCGATACCTTATTTCGTATGTGAAAAAAAAAACATGCTTCTTTTTCTCCTGTTCAATATACAGGTACTATTGTAATAAGTAACAATTTCTTTTTTCTTTCAGGTGAATTTCAACTGTTTTACGTTATTCCGGAATATCGGTACGTTACGAAATTTGTGTAAATAATAAATTCTGTTTAATATGAAAATAATGGGAAAACTCTTGTGTTTCAGTAAACAATACGTATTCTTGGTATAAACTTATCGTTAAAGTGTCGTGAAAGTATTGTTGAATAATTTACTAAACAATTCAATCCATTTCGTCCCGCCTAATCTGGCAAAGTGGCTGCTAGCGTGCGTAACCTGTACAGTGTTATAATGGTTAAGCTCGCAAAGGGTGGTAACACTGGTAAGTCGCATGACTGCTATTTCAAATCTTTATTACTCGCGTGCATTGGGTTAACCGCACCAAGAAGAGGAAGAAGAAGGCGTGTCGGAAGATTGTCGAGAGTAGGAAGTTAAAAATGTGGATAATTGAGTAAAAAAAAATAAATGAAATTTCTCAGTGTCTTTATCGTGCACAAAATGGCTACCGGTGGCTATACATAGTAGATCCTTAAAATTGTTCAGTATATAAAATAAACCGTAAACCATTGACGTAATAACGTAAATACTCTTTTCAGTCGGTATATACAAGGAAGGAAATTAAAGATGGCGTCTGTAACTCTCGTAGTAAATGGAACCCACTTTCAGACGGAAGTTGCAGTCTGCGGTACTTCTTGCTTAGCCACGATCTTAAATACTTATATTTACTAATATTCGCTAACTATCCTGGAAACTTGATACTGTTTGTTCACCGCGACTTGTTTGACGTTTACCGCAAGAGATAGCCGACCCATGCCCAATCTCCCAGGACTTTCAGCTAACTTCACTCTGCTGAAGGAGATGATAACCTTTCCCCTCGTTTGGGTTAAACGCGAGATAACCAGTTATTTTGTATTTTATTGGCACCAATTTTTATATGGTCTATAATTTAGCAAAACTTTTCACTCTGTGCGTCGTTCAATTTGTTTTCTGTATTTTCACTTATACAGGATCCTGCCGATTTTTGGCATTATGACACACGGTATGGAGAAAGCTACTTTTACGCAGAGAAAGTTTTCGCTTCACACGGTCGTAATCTTTAGGGGGAAAAATGTCAGTACAGTACTTATATATTCAGAAGGTCAATTGTCTATGAATCACCGTTATACTACGTGATTCATGTTCCTTGTTATTAGTAAGTACACGCATGCCATATGTCAGACACTCGTAAGATCCGAGTTCAAAAGAATTTCTTTTTAATTATGACGAATATAAATTACTTGATATAATTTTGACGTTTATAATTGTTTGCATTAATTACCTGTATTTTTATATTTTTAGAGAAATTCAATAATGACTCAAAAATTCATTAGTGAATTTCACTAATTGGAGTCTGAAGAGATATTAAGAAATTATATCATTATTTCAACAGCATGACACATCGAAGGCTATTAACGTGGGTGACTGATAAGGACTGATAATAAGCCAGTCGACGTGTCTGTATCATTTATAGTTGCGATACCATATAATATACTGGTACTGTAATTATTTGCACGATATAAAGTGCAAGGGTCAATATCATTAATACAGATTATATATTATTAAAATTTGTTATCACTATCGATTAAACTTTATCGTAAATAGTCAAGGGTAGGGGTAGAGGCAAAATTTAATACAAGGGTTAATTGTTATCAAAAATACAAAACCACATTGTCCAACTTGACGACACAAATCTCAATGATCTTTTGGGAGTGTCAATTAAACTGTACTGTGGTCATGAACATTTTAATTCAATCCCTCCTTTATTAACGATATAAAGAGTCGACAGGAGTGCACAGTAGGCCTGGCAAACTGTGCGATCAAGCGACTCGCGTCAAATCGATTGAATTAAATTCGCTGGTTTCTCTTCCGCCTTGCGCAACATGGTCATTGGGCTGTCGCATATCGATCAGAGAGCCAAAATGCCAAATGTTACGACCTTCGCTTTAGATGGAGTTAATTCGTAGGAACTATATCTGCCAACGTAATGACCTTGTCAGCCGGCAATATTATCATGAAATTCTATTCGATAATCAAACGTAGTGACTGTCCTAGCCGTTTCAATGGGTTCACTCGACGATTACGTAACGACTAATTAATTGGTGTAATGGTACGACAAAGGAAATCGTATTTACGTAAGAAAATTATTCGGGGATAATTTCTACACGGTGACTCAAGTTTTTTTTTTTTCACGTTGAGATTGCATTATTCACTGGCAACGTGTTCCCATGAGAAATCGACAGTTTTTACGTTCAAATCTTTTTACTCGTATATCGACGTATGAGTTATGTGGATTCTGGCCAGACTAGACGAGTTGCACTACGGCGTCCGGCGATACTATTGGTTTGCCGTACATAAACTGCACCTGCTGGATGCTGACTCGAAAATCATTGACATCAAAGAAAATTCTCCTTCGCTCGTAGCTCGTTGCTTTCTTTTTTGGGGGCTGTCATAATTTTCGCATCACCGCAAATCTCGTCGTTGGTAACGACCACGAGTATAACCATAATTTCAATGAATTAAGCATATATAAATATATATATTTTTATCGAATTTATTCATGTGTCCAGGAAGCAAATTTTGCACCGCAAAATAAATTGTATAAAGTGATGAACCTAATTTTTCGCACGTTCGATGGCAGTGACAGGTGACGTGTTTGCTTGCGACTTGTAATGGACAAGATATAATATTTGCACCTAACATGAACTGTAGACCGTTTTAATTTCCTAAATAGGATATTTGTGCTTTTAGTTTTTAAGAGTAAATCCGTCATCTAAGTATCGTTCCAGCGCTTTTTCCTTGATCCTTAGTACTCCCATCCAATTCATGAATTACTCAGGTGCTATATACAGTGCAGGTACATTCTAGTACTAAAGGTGTATCCTCACGTCAAGGTTATTGCCTTGACTATGCAATTAAGTTTAAGGGTATATGCCGTAATTGGTCCGCGTCTGGCCTAGTTCCGGAAAATGCCGCTAGAGGACGTGGCACAAAATTTGACCCGAGAATTGCATTCTCGTGAGACCATCTTTTCTAGTTCCGGAAAATTCCGCCAGATGGCGCTGTCCGGCGCTTTTGTAGTTCCGGAAAATTCCGTTAGGGGGCGTGGAAAATAAAGTTGCCCTGAAAATTGCGTTTTCGCGGGGAGCAACTTTGTTTAGTTCCGGAAAATTCCGCCAGATGGCGCTGTCCGGCGCTTTTGTAGTTCCGGAAAATTCCGCTAGGGGGCGTGGAATATAAAGTAGCCCCGAAAATTGAATTTTCATGGGGAGCAACTTTTTTAGTTCCGGAAAATTCCGCCAGATGGCGCTGTCCGGCGCTTTTGCAGTTCCGGAAAATTCCGTTAGGGGGCGTGGAAAATAAAGTAGCCCCTAAAATTGCATTTTCATGGGGAGCAACTTTTTTAGTTCCGGAAAATTCCGCCAGATGGCGCTGTTCGGCGCTTTTGTAGTTCCGGAAAATTCCGTTAGGGGGCGTGGAAAATAAAGTAGCCCCTAAAATTGCATTTTCGTGGGGAGCAACTTTTTTAGTTCCGGAAAATTCCGCCAGATGGCGCTGTCCGGCGCTTTTGTAGTTCCGGAAAATTCCGTT
>JARQSW010000778.1:184318-196319 GCA_030142375.1 Calameuta pallipes | reverse complement strand
CATTTATTTTATGCAATATGTCGCTGTCCTCGTACGTGGAAGATAACACACGGGGAATGATGTACTAAGATTGCTGCTAGATTCTGAATAGATAATAAAGTTCGTGATAAGGATCTCATCAGTTCCATGTAATTACCTCCCACATATTTACCCCATCTAACCACCTACGACCACTCGGCATATACTTGCACGTGACTCTGGCTTATCTTTTAGACCTGTGATGTTTTTCCACGTACGTGGAACTTATTAGGTATACTATTTCCTCCTACGTTATTCGATTTCAAGTATTTTATACCTTCACCTCGTGAAACTATACATGTAAATTATTAAGATTCACAATTTTAATTTGCTCATCTCTTTTCATCACTCGAATTGATATCGACCAAAGTCGATTAGAAATTAGTGATTCAAGAGTGTAAAAAAATTGAAAATATTTACTTCCTGTCGCGTTATTTTCAGTTCGTTCATTAATCCCTTTAAGGATTTCATCTAACGAGATCTAATGAGATAATTTTTTGTTATCATTCCAATGTGCATCGACGCACTCCGGTACGTACATTCCTTTGCTTACGTTCATCCTGCCTCGGCTTGTTTTTACGTCCGCGAGCTAACTCGTAATTAAAGGTGAACAAAATAGATAAAATATATATATATATATATATATTTAGACATAGTCCGAGCACGTAAACGTCAAAACGAACGATCTGCGAAATCTGTAACCACAGGAATTCATTGAACTAAAATTACAGCACGGAATCTACGTTCCACTTGATTCCGGACGAGTAACCGACTCAGCCATCTGCCAAGTTTACCTTAAACCTCTTAAATGCTCTTCGAGAAATCCCGAACTTTACCTCCTTCGTGCAGCCTCCCATACCTGCAGACCCATCCCATAATCCACCTTACGACAGTAATACCTAATTACGTGACGTAATATAATTTTCAAAATTCCTCTCGAACCGCGATTACTTGATTTACCTAAATTCAATCTGGAAAGGACTTATCGTCCCTGTGAACGGTCAACATTTTATATCATCACTTCTGGCTGTCAACGACCCTCCAGAAGCTCCTCATAAGGCAGCTTAACCCATGAAAAGAGACTCTACGGTATTTCAAAGGTGTTACGTTAAAATACGAGCCCTATGAATGCCTTGCTTTTATATATCTATACAATATATGTATATATGATACACACGCCTATATAAATGTATAATACAGAGATAATATCGTCCTCCCTTCCCATAAATCATTTCCTTAGAAATTTCAAGTAACGAAGACACATTGTATATTCTCATTCACTCACCAGGATTCGCCAGCTCACTTGCCTCGTTTACTCGCTCGCGCCATTCATAACCCGTGTTCTTGTATCTAGTCACTGTCCTATCTTCCTGGAGCCATTGACAGTCTTCTCAATATGGGTCGTAGGTCCTCCTAGAATGCTTCACCCAGTTCAACATTATTCGTCAAACAATACACATACGTGGCATACGAGGAAGAACCTGGTAAAGTCACCCAGAAAGATTATTGTGAATTATGGAAAATTATGCGTAACGGAAATTCAGGTCGAGAACGAAAGGAAAAATTTTTATAGTTTTTTTACAAAAATCCTGGTACGAACTTATATCAGGCCCAATATAATGAAACTTTTTAAATTAAGTTAGTATACAATAAATAATAATTACTCACGTGGCTCGTTTATCGATAATCTCCTGTCACTCTTCGACGACGTTTGACACTGGGTTCATGTCTGAGGCAACTAAGCGGTAAGGGGGTGTCTACTTTATCGACTGAAACTTACCGCCTTCAAAATCACATTGGTGCGGTACTTGTTGACGCTTAGTCGATCTACCCTTGATAGTGTCGACAACTATTCCCGGTCTATCCCAGAGCAACGCACGAAGTGTACTGAAGTATTTTTATGGCTGTACAATCACCCAGCTGGTCTAAGGACAAGCGAGTGTATTTTTTTGCACCGTACAATAATATTTCAGGACGATTTTGGATTTACACATGTACCTGTGTTTGTTCTTTCTTACTTTTTTCATGTTGTTTATTTTATTTTATTATTTTATTCTTACAAGGAGAACTCCCCCCCACCCCCACCCTCACGTCTCTAGATTTTTATTCACTTTTTTAATATTTTTTACGAAAATAATCTCAGACTCGATTCTCTGAATCCACTTAGGCTAAACTTTTATTACGCAATTGGACGTGCCTGTTAGCTTGGCGCAATTTCGAAAATTAAAGTATGTTGTACCTAGTCCTTGTTATTTTTCCGTATTACCATCACCCTCTGTGACCAGCCAAATTAATACAATATAAATGCAAATTAAATTGCACCAAAAGTTCACGTGCACTTTGAATAATAATTTTATTTGTTTCTTTTTTTTTTTTATCTTCTGCATCTTATGAGATTGATCGAGATTATCTGATCTGTAATATTATTTTTACTAGTGATTATAATACACGAAAAATATCAATTCCAAGTAAACACTATAGGATTAATTATATTATTATAAATAAAGAGTAATCAAAATACTTCCTGATGGTTTTTTAATTAACAAAGCCCATCGTTCCAAATGATAACGTAATAGACACAGAATATACTATCGATTGATATAAATTTTAACCAAACAGTCCTAATTACCTGTTATAAAACATTGGTTATAATTAACTGTAAAAAAAAGTGACAATAAATTTCTTTGCTATTTAACTTAATGGGGGTTCGTTAATAATAATTAAATACTCGTATACCCGTGCATCGCGAAACTCCGCGTATTACGAGTACCGGTAATGAGCTACTATAAAATAAATAATAATTGCAATAATATAAAAATAATTGTCTAAAATTGAAAATTAATTTTTTTTTTTCAAAACTATTTACCTATCAGTCATTTTCAACCATAAATACTAATTTACGAATAATTTCATTACGTATGCTTGCAACCATTATCCTACAATATCTCTGTTATAAAGCATAATATTTTACATAGAACTTCACGCTAGTCAAGCTCACACGGTGTTTCTATTTGAAAAGCACAACTTCCTGTAAAATTTACATTGCACATCCATATCCATGCATTATATACTATTCAGAATACATAGGTGCTTTTAGCGCGGCGCAGTATATATTTTGGTTACGTGCAGCCGTAAATAGGAAAATGATTTCAATACTCAACCACGTATATGTACAGTTACGTTGAACGTACTATAGGTTAACATAGGTATGCTGTAACGATTTTGTCACATTAATTAGATACACGTGAACCATATGAAATTCTGAGCGCCACGTGTATTTGACAGCTACAAGCCCTTAGCGAATACAGAATCCTAAGGAGTGAACGGGTAATATACTAATCTGAGCAGAGCTTTCGAGAGCTTTCGGAAAATTGCTATTTATGGACACATGCAAAGCTAAGGATAGCGCGCGCGGCAAAAAAGTTTCCTCTCTCGTTCTCTTGGGCGCAATATCGGATAAAAACTTTTGACCAAGATAAATGGAACGTTGCTTTATATGCGCATCAAAACTTGCCTAAAGAATCGTATTGTCCATTTTTCATGATAAACTTTTGCCCAGCATCCGATGTTGTTTTTTTCCCTTAACTCTTCCTTCTACACCAGCGCGGTTAATTTGCCGGCTAAATAAACACCTTGGACCAACCACGTGACCCGCCACTGAATTATCTCGATTATCTTCCCAGAATTCATCTCGTGCTAATTAATGAATTGGTCATGAGTATAACAACTTACGATCATTAGGTTATAACACATGCATAAAAAACAACGACTAGTATACATATACCTTATCAGCTAACTCTTAAGGGAATACGATTTTTTTGCCGATTTTTAATAACAACAACTAATCGTTATCTGTAGGTGCGTTGGCCGTGCTTAAGACTGCAATTAAACTGGCCGCCAATATGAGTCATAGTTACAGAGAGAAGATATCGATTGAGAAGTTAATCTTGGTAATGGTATATGGTAGCTCATTAATCCTGGTACGGCGAACGAGACGAGTTCTTTCTCTTTCTATCTCGTCTTTTCTTCTTTGCTTCTTCACATATGCGAGCATGCGTTAACTAGGATATTTCCTTGTTGCACTTTTCCTTATCAAGATATCAGTTATCAATAATATATATATATATATATATGGACATTCACATTAGACCTTCAGTTTAATAGAGAACTAACTCCGTATGGCGTTCGTCCTATTGGTCCATGCGGTACAGCATCCGCAGCATCCATAGGACGATATAACGTTGAATGTAAAGTGACGCGTTTCTCATGACTTCTCTATATACTTCTGTTCTCCTTTCTTTGGCTGTCTCTCTACGAATGGTTGATGATGTGCCGCGTAGTTGATCCACCTGAATGTGGCCTGAATCACTTCTCTTGACGGGAGTCAAGAGGCTGTCCTCCCGTTAGCTGACCGTCCGTCTCCGTGAGCATAGGGCACCCTTTGCTCATCCTTTGCTCATCCTTTGCTCATCCTTTGCTCATCCACTGAGGCCGCCGCCAACTTCAACTTCATGTTCTTTCGTATGTTACCACGCTGTGACTTGACCCTGTACGTTAAATGGGAATGCGCAATGTGCATTGCATCGTGAGCTTTCTAATGGCATCGAGATTTCACGTAGGAGATTTCAAGCCGCTCTTGATCTCCGACAGAGATTTCGTATTTCGTTATCTGCCGTTTCCACTATCGTCTATGCTCGTGGTTATGTAAAGGAAGTGAAGATGCTTATAGATAATAATCAATTTTTTTTCAAATACCTATCAGATAATAAGTCTCGAAGGCATTACGAGATTGTACAAAATTATTTAATGACTCAAGTGTAACGTGTGAATATCACGTCAGAATGTAGGAAACTTTAAATCCGTGGAATACGAACAATTATTTTTAGGGACAAGCTTCCTTTTGCTTCCTCATAGAGGAAGGTATGTGACGATGGAAAAATTCTTTTTCGAGATTTTTATGTCACCGTGGTCAGAATGTGCCAAAATATCGGGAAAACACATTTGGAGAAAATGTCCGGATGTATGTGTGTGTGTGTGTGTAATGGTCTCCCAAAATTCAAACTTTGGGAAGCCAAACTTTGAGAAATTATTATTTTATGATATTTTGAATTTTTTGAAAAACTAAATTTATCAATATAAGTCTCGTCAATTTTGACCGATTTAACTTCAACTCTCCAAAAGTATAGAACATCATTCAGCCGCGATATTATTCATCAAATTTGGCACTGACGTTAAGCAAGCCCCAAATTGAAATTTGCAATTTGCTTCTTCCGAATCGTAGGTAGTGTACGAAGACTCTCTATGAGGAAGCCAAAAATTTAAATTTTGCAATTTGCTTCCTTCGAATCATTGATATTAAACGAAAATTCATCAATAAAAAAGCCAAAGACTAAAAAAAAATGAAAATACTTCCTCATGTAGAGTCTTCGTACACTGCCTACGATTCGGAGGAAGCAAATTGCGAGTTTCAACTTACGGCTTGTTTTTAATTAATTAAAAGCGATAAAATATTTTTATCCCAGTGACATTCCGATTACTTAAACACCTAGAATAACCCTTATCCATCCGGATACGTGTCTCGTTAACACAGCCGTCTCGAGTGGATTTATAAAATCACATTACGAAATAAACAGCATCCCCAGCATCCCCCTGTCCCAGCTATTAGAACGAGGAGTAATTGTAGCCATTAGCTTGCCGGTGGGCCTGGTAGCAGCGTTAATTACTCTCACGAACCGATAAGAACCAATCGATAAATCTGCTATCCGAGATCCGTACCGATTTATACCGATCGATTGGAAACGGCAGAAAATCAATCCTACACCTTCCTGTATACCATTAACACGGTACACACACGTCGCCATACCTGACACACGTTCCCCATATAATAACCCTATCAAATGACATTATCAGTACATGAAACAGATCCGTACTAAGTAAATCGATATCACGAACAGTCAATTTGATTATCATTATAAAATTTCAATGATCACCTACTTCGATCGCTCCACTGATTTTCTCAAGGATCGTTACAATGTCAATATATGTAACAGCTATCAATAATCAATACCACTATATACATATATACATCGTATATTAATATTCCTTGATCCATTTCACGATACACATATATACACATATGTAGACACTACAAGGTGACGCCTTCTTGATCAATGCTTTTCGATTAATTAGATCACACTGTAACATTAAAATTTTCCTTTAATCACCCTTCCCATCAGCCACATCCCTACAGCATCCTTTGCGCCACGTTATTATTATTCCGCCTGCCGCGAATCCCGCGCCGCTATTAACGATCAGCCATAAAGTGAACGGAGGTCACGCTTCCCTATTCTGGTTGCTTGGGACGCGCTACGAATATGTACGCGGGATTACATACGTACATATATGTATATACTGTACATATATGTATACAAGAGAGGATAGGTATATACCCAGCATAGAGTGAGTATTAGCCACGTTGGCTATGAGCTCGCGCTATAGCGCGTGTAAGGCGCTAATTTGCGAAGTATACGATATATATGTATACGATATATATGAATCTTACGTACGTTAAAGCCGGGACTGACTTGTAGTTCTGTTTGCAGATACATTAAAGAGGTTAAGTAAAGTCGATATCGCGCCTATGAAGTTTCCGGCATAGGGTACCTGCCTCTTTAAGTATGTATGGAGCACATATGCATATGGATACTGGAACGGCACGCAAGATGCGCTAACATTGAATTTTTCATATGTAATATCGATTAACGTATGTATACCTGTTGTACGCGTCGGATTAATAAAAATTAACTAAAGCCAAGATTACACTGGTGAAAGTACGTGTATCCTGTGTGCATTCATATATATATACATATATATATATATATATTCATCTACATAGAAATAAGTGCAACAGCGACGAACGATGCACTTTCTGATAATGACCCTTTGCTATACGGAGGGCGCGACCAGATCGTGGTGGAATTCTGGTCGATTCACGGATCGATGAGGATGCTCCCGTTTCCTTAGTGTCTGTCCATAGGTAGAGTGAGTTTATATACGTGGAAGGAGAGACAAGAATCCTCTATGGAGGAGTGTTCCTCTTTTTGAACCGTTACGGACCACGACACGTTCCAAGTAAATAGCAGGAATCCCAAGCGCGCTTGGCCATTATCGAACGGCCTGGAAGTAGAGGAGAGAAATAAAAAAAAAAAAAGAAAAGAAATAAAGAAGACGAAGGAAGGAGAAGAAAGGACGTCGAAGGGTGTATACCGGAAGAAAGTAAATTTCTCTTGGACGATTTCCCAACTTTCTCGTAGCATCGATGCATTTCTTCGCGATGCAAGGTAATGCCTATCATTCGAGGTCGTTAAGCAGAATACCTATGTATACAGGTATACGGCCGATTGCTAAGAAAGGAATCGATCGGCCTTTCTTACTTCCAGGTTGACTGACGCAACGGATGCACCGGGTGAAAGGGCCTTTTCTCGAGTCCGTGTAAAAGTTAAAGTCACGTCATTGACATACTACCGACTATTTCCCGAAATCGCGGTAAGCTCGCTCGCGAAATGACAACGCGATAAGCTCTCCCACCAGCCTTTCCCGTCTTCCGTGACTTTAGCCCGAGTGGATATAGAGCCACGTAGATTGGGTGATCCTGGTACCACGGTTATAAGGAATGTCAACCATCCGTTAGAGTAAATCTACCGCGCCCAACCTTCTACATTGCTTACTGATTGCTCGTGTCGAGATAGGATTGTATCATTACTATAAGTAACTGGAGTCACGTCTTGATGTGAATCTCTACAAATTTCATATAAATAACTGTAACGACTGTTCTCTGGCGTTCCATCGTCTCTACGATTTATAACTCGTTACGCTCCCACCTAGACGATCGTCCTCGTCTTGCCGACGCTGTGCACACTTTTGGATTTTAACGATCGGATCATTTTTTTTTTCTTATCTACTTTTGAAATTAAATTTTTTTTATCAATATTTCTAATATTCACCATAGTCCATATAGATGCCCGTGATCTGCGTCCACTGGCGAGGAAGGTCAGCCGAATTAATGGATGGACGTAAGCTTTGCATCTCTGTATACCCAGCTGGCAGCAGCTTCCGGCTCCTCTTCAGCTGGACCCTGCTAGTCCTTACACGTCGGCCGCTTCGCTACTGCGGATGGGTTTGTCAGGAGTAAATACAGAGTGACTACTGGCGAACACGAGGATTTGCTTTGTGGGTCAGTGAAGCGAACCGACCCTCTTTGTGTAGCCTGTTGATTAATAGGAATGCATGCTAATGTTGAGATCTATTTTACCTGGCAGTAAATAGTTTGCCGAGGTTCACTTCTCTACGTACATGAAACCCCTGGCGTCCTCTGTATTCTTGCCGTAACATCAAAATAGCATTGAATTATGACCTCTTTGCTTTTTTTCTTTTTTTTTTGAATTTCTTACATTTTTCTCTCACCGATCTCTGTGCATTTACCGTCTACACCGACATACATTTTTACCGAACGTCTCTAGCTCTTTGTGACTATGTGTATACATATGTGTATACACACTCTCTAGACGTGCTGCAGAGAGAAGCAATTATCCGGGCGTGAGGCCGCGCAGATCCCGATGACCCATCTAGATATCACGAACAACCATACACAACAACGGCATTACGTTGCCATTAGCAACGACCGTCTTGATCCAACCATTGTGTCTTTCGGGGAGAAAATGATCTCGCGTATCTTCTTGCCGCCGTGACGTTACTCGCGCGTTCTATTTTCATTGTCGTTTCCTCATTCATTTTTACGTACAGTTCGAATTACACGGTGTCGAACAATTTCAAGCCGATAAGGATCTTGAGATCTGAAGATAGGAGAAGATAGGGACTGTGAAATATATTTTATATAAAATTAATTTGACATGTGATACACGGTGTAACTGTATATTAATAATTTTATTATTCGATATATATTTTTGCGAGCTTTAACGAATTTTTATTTACTTCCGTCACTCGTGCAATTCGTGTGTAATTTAAATGCGCTGTCATTTACGCGGCATTTAAAATTATGAATTTCCTCGATTTTACTGTAGTACTAATTTAGCGTACCGAACTATACGGTAATGTAAGCCGTCGCCTATTAACGTGGTCTAATTAAAAAGTAACAGCACCTGCGTTTGTAATCGCAACGTGCTTCGAACAAAATACTTTGTACGTGGGGTTACAGCCTCCTGGACCAGGAATTGTATCAAGGAGTCGGAAGAGATTTTTCTCTCTTTCTCCATGCCTAGCCGCAACTTCATTCCACCTCTCGGGTGCTCGCGTTCCACATAAAACTTTTCTCTGAATCAATTAGCAACTGACCTCCGTATCCCCGTATACAGTAACTGCAGCAAAAAGGAGAGAGAGAGCAAAAAAAAAGAGATACAAGGCCAGACGTACTCTCAGAGGTATTACAAACAGACTGTACCGCTTTATTAATTTACGGTTACTTGTTTCTGTAACTCATTTGCCAGCCTTGTGATACAGAAATTGTTACACTGACTTAACGACTGTGATAACTTGTTGATCTTTCGCTAAGGCTGTTAACTACTAAATTTTATTATTTATAGTCGAAATCTTTTATTCTACTATTTTATGGCAACTGCATATGTGTATATATGACTTTCAACCCTCGATTACGTTACTCATCCCATATGATGGCGTAGTTCGTTAAACCTAACTAATGTTATAGCGTGATACCAACATCCAGTTTCTCCATAGTCACGGAAGTTACGTTTACACGATGGAAGAGTTACGCGAATTCAAGATGCGCAGCTTCCCGATGATACCATTAGTTACATTAACGGTCCACGATAAAATAGGCTCCTTCGGATTGTAGTATAAAATTATTTAACTCCTGGTGAGACCGCATTGCAATCTTGAAATTCGATATGGGCTGTGCTATACGTGTATTAAATAACTTTCCTCGTAATTGATTATGTGACTTGATTAATATATTGTACATTGATTAAAATTATAGACAGAGATAATGCACTTAATCGAGATGTGCATTAAGTGCAGTGTCATTGAAATTTTAATACGTTCATTTAAAATTAGTCGTGTATATGACAACCCCTGTAATCGCGTCGATGCGCCACATTAATCTGGCAATTGCAGGCTGGAAATTACAGCAACGTATCAGTCGGTAGACACCAATGTGCTTTGATGGTTTCCGACAGGGTAGTTGGAGTGGGGGTAATGTGAGTTGATGTACACATAAGATGGTAAGAGGGGAAGGGGGGAGGTGTGATAAAGATTAAATATGGAGATGATAAGCTTCAAATTTTGTTTTCAATTTTTATATACATAGTATATATAGGTATATATATATATATATAGCGTTCAATTCAGAAACGCGCAGAATGGATAATTACCAAGTCTGGTTTTAGTACCGAACCACGAAATGCCGAAACAAATAGCACAAACGCTCCGGTAATGTGGGTTAATGAGGATCTGAATGATTCAGTTTTCACCAAAGCTTACGATGCCTCCTAAAACGAACTACTATAGGGTGGCATCAAAATTCAGTGAAATTTCGCCACATGAAAACCATCCCCATACGCGAAAGGAGAATTGTAAGCGGAAGGAGACACTCATTAAGAGTTCAATGCGAGATTCTACTTTTGCCAGTTCTCCTCTTATTTTTGTCTTTTTTCATCTTCCCCCCAGTCACCCCTCTGTTTTTTTCCCACGAGAGGAATTTCAAACGTGATGTCACGATCCGTATCCTTGTCTTGGGCTGTTCCTTTAAATACCATTTTTTTTAACTTGTCTTGCTATACTATTTTATTCTTGTGAAATTCGCATATAAAAGTCACAGGGTAGATACGTACACGCGTACCGAAGGCCAGCTCTACATACAGTTATCGATCGCGAATAATCCTCCGTACAAAAATACACCCCCTATATCCAAACGTATTATTGATATCCATAATACACATAAATTTCGCTTGCCTTATTATTGCCGCAAAAGAAACTTTTTCTTTCTTTCCTGTCATTTATTACTGGTCGAATGAAAAACTTGTCGAGGATAAACCGTCACTCGAGAACGTTGACGCTGTCACTCGCACGTGGAATTATTGACAGGAGAATAAAATTATCAGTTTCCATATACGATCACAGTCAATTTCCCGCGTGTCCCGTAACACGGAAATAACCATTTTTTTTTTATTATCCCCGTGTTATTCCCGTCGCGAAAAATTTCGCCCGAAACTCGACTATACGCGAACACCTGGTGCATTGAAAATTCCCGTAGCGAAAACTCGGCAGATATAATGCCGTTATAATTACGTTTGTATTCAACTTTTCTCCTGGGTATATAGCTCGCTCAGCGGGCCGCCGCTTAAATTTGAAGAATAAACAGTCCTTTTAACACAGAGAAAATATGCTTTTAATTATATCTCTTGTAACTCCCTTTTTAACACGTCCACAAGTCTCCGCTTTACATTTCTCGATATCAGGTAAAAACGTAGCTAAGAATTATTTCTGTCCCGACAGCGACCACGTGGCACCCGTATATACGTCGTAACCCCGAAACACGTGAGAAAACTGCATTCGCAAAAATACATACATTCCTCCATCCTCGCAATTTTTTTTTCTTTTTTCCCCTCCTAAAAAATTCGATAAAAAATAGTTTTCTCGTTATCGCGTGCTTATCCATCCGAAAGTTTTACACCCCGTCAGATCGATCCAGGGTTGGCTGAACGGATACACACACGGGTGCTACTGCTTTACGACAGGGTCGTAATGCAGCATGTAAAGATCATGTTGCACTTTATCTCTCTTGCAGAAGACAACGACGGAATAAAGTGCAACGTTATTATCTAGGGTAACTCTATAGGTCAGAGACACAAAACGATCATCGCTTCCACTATATCTACAGGGTGAACCACGAATCGTGATCAGTAGAGATTACTTTGTTATTAGCAGTCCGATCGAAAATGTTTTTATCAGC
>JARQSW010000778.1:173042-184218 GCA_030142375.1 Calameuta pallipes | reverse complement strand
ATAAAAACATTTTCGATCGGACTGCTAATAACAAAGTAATCTCTACTGATCACGATTCGTGGTTCACCCTGTATATAAGATACAAGTACACGAAGATACACGTGCTTTATATACATATATATATATATATTCACACACAAAAAATATCTTCGTCGTTCCTTGCTATTTACAATAGACAAGTCAATTTCTTATTATTCTCAGGCTCGAAACCGCGTTGCTTTATTAAGTTTTCTTATATATGTTGCACAAAGACGCCATTTTGCTCGGCGCTGCAACAAGATTAGACCTTATGAATTTCCAAGGCTCGGTGCTCTTACCTTTGTAATATTATCTGTAAGAGGCTCGTCACTTTGAATTACGTTAAAAGGCGGCTTTCCATGAACCAATTTTAGCGATCGCAAGCGCGAGACACCTGCACGTGAGTTTAATTGCATTTTGAGAAATTTCGTCAAATTTTCAAAGACTTTATATACATATACGTATACCTCATATGCAGCTATATACACTCACGAACATATATATATATATATACATACCAATGATTATACATCTATGATTTTACTATACCTAAGCCCGGCAATTTTCCCAGTTTACGGTGAAACTTCGTGCGGCAGTCTCGTATATGTTTTATCTATAGGATATACTTTCAAGGGGAACCTCGTAGAAGACTCAAGACCGGAAACTCGTGCGTGCGTTTATGGCATATAAAGGAGTTTACGTTGCAACTGCTTACAGCCGGTACAAAGCGTCACCATAAACAACTATACAGAGCACAGTCTATACACAGTTGGACCAATGGGTCTATTTGTTATTCAGTAGTTATATTATCGTCAATGTAATTTCATGCGTTCGCAGCTGAAATGTCAATGAAACGCACGTGTTTACGTCATGTTAAAATAAACAAACAAAACTGCTGTCTGCGTTATCGAATGCAGGAGCCAGGACGGTAGAAATCGAATGAAGATTTTAATCTGTTAAATAAATAGATGGTACAGTCTGTTGACATAGGTGGTATACATATATGTAACTGTAATATATTACATACAGATACACATATGTATAGTAAAATATGAATAAAATGAAAAATACGATTGCATCACCGTCGTAAAAATACGTAGCTGAATTTTCATTGACGCACGTGGGCGAGATCGCTAGTGGATAAAATCTTTGGAAATAACCAGACGCTAACAGGCATCACGAACAGCGGGTTGGACGTAAGGAGCCACCCTTATGCGCGACCGTATAGAGCCGTAGTGAATATTTTAAGGGCGTCGAGTAGCGGGACGGCCTGTGGATGGATAAGGGGTAGGTTGGTACTGGAGAAGGGGTATAATAAAAAAAAAGGGCAGATCCCAAGGCTCGACTGTAAAATACGGGCGTAATAACGAGATTTTTTAGCGTTTAGGGTGCGTATACCCCAGTCAGGGTGCTTATTCGTGCCGACCCACCCTCATCTTGCAGGACGACCTGGACCGGTAAAGGATGCTGTGTTTGGTCCGGCACAGCCGGTAATCGTTAAAAGCGGACAATGCCTCGAGTTAGATCCTAACGGCTGACGAAACTCGTGTAAAACGCAGCCATGTTAATTCACGGGTTCCTTTTGCTGTATAAAAGCGGACGAGTCAAAGTTTAACTTGGGATGTTTTTATCGTGTCTTTTTTATTTTTATTTATGGGGCTCGAGGCGCAGTGCCTGTTGTCGTGGAAGAACAATTGGGCTGGATTGAATTCCCTGGGAAATCGAGCTGCCAGGTTGTTTTTTGCGTTGAGAAAAACGATGAATTTAAGAGTTACTATTTTGAATTTGGTTGTTATCAGTGTCTCCGTATCAGTGATATTGGCAGATACGTGGAAGACAGATCTGCTTGTTATCTCACGGCTGAGATACACCGCTTAGATTAACCATGCAGAATTGATCTATTATCTGTGCGATATAGCGTCTGGCTTGTACTGCCATTTGGCAATGAATCGTTACGTAATGGATTGGGGTATTTGCCGTGCATCGTAATCAGTGGTACTTGCGGGATATTTTTGAACAGGGATGCTGAGTTATTGGAAATGATAAATCGTACGTGGTAATTTTAGGGCGAATAGTGATGGATGTATCCGTGGGTGAGAAATAATTTTTAATAATTTTTTTTAATTTCATTATAGTTTTTGGGATATTAACTCCATATGCAAATTTTGCTGATATCACGGAGGAGCACGTGACTCGCGAAACCCACTGGTTTTTTTATTTAATCCAAATACCTATTTTCGTGGGACGAAACTTTTTTTTCGGACTTTACCATCCTTGTGTGTACTAGAGAAACTAAGGTCGTAAATTTGTCTATTAAATATTTAAGAGCCTATCTCTTACATCCACCTACATACATTACGAATTCCTTTTTTTATTTCACTTTGTTATGTTATTACTTATGGCCATTAATTTTTTATATACACGGAATACACGTGGCGTATACCACGTGGTGGGTCAGGGACGAATGTTGGGTTGTTAATGCAAGATAATTCTTTTTATCTCCTCGATCGATCAAATTAATATTTAAAACGTAATTACGTGTTGTTAAGCGAACAGAGGAAATATGCAAAGCGTAATGTTACAGTTTGCCTATAAAACTCTGAATTCGTCCGCGCGCGTATCGTTAAGACGAATTATCTCGTGATTAAAAAATTTTTAATCGTTATTACAAACCGTTTTAATTCTATAACACGAGGGCAAAAAATAATCTTAACTTAATGACCACTGTGTAGATACTTTAACGTGATCAAATCTTTTCCGTTCAAAAGTATAATCGACGGATTAATTCTGTATCTACAGTCAGTGTCACTGTCGAGCCGCTTAACACGTTCAAGGAATTCGCGATAAGCGTGAATATTAATTACGCAAAATACAGCTGTCTATTCCCACGTGGAAGTTACGGTCTAATGCAACGGATGCCGCTGCGGTTGTTATTCACACGGCGCGATTCCGAGTATTCGTAAAATGAAAGTGGAGCACGAGCCATTAGTGTCCTCGTGTCCCGACCGCCCTAATGAATCTCTGGCAAAATTTTCGCAACTATGAAAATCGCCATTCTGACATTTACAAAAATTCGTTTTGGTTTTCGCCCAAGTGAAAATTCGCCCTTTAAAAAAAAACCGCGCGACAGATCGACTCTCGACGTATTAAAAAATTTCCGCCAATAAGATTATAAGCAAAAATATTTATTTTGCTCGATACGGACCAGCGACGTGATGGAATTAAAAAAAAAAAAAAAAATTCAAATCAAATTTTTGAAAGCTTAAAATGCGAGAACGAATACCAGAGATAAAAACAAAGCGCTCTTTTACCGTGCAATCACGACGGGAATATATTTTATGATTTTCATCTAAAAAAAAATTCTACCCACCAGAGTGTGACGAAGTAAATTTCATCCCGTTGCTCGTAAACAACCTAAGCTTTCTCTCTCAATGACGTATTTACAACGGCTTTTTGAAACAGCAAGACAGAGACTTCATTCACGGCGCATTTGCATGTAATCGCGAAGCCGCGACGCGATAAGAGAATCGCGTGGAACGACTGCAAAGGGATGTTACTTTGTGTCATAAAAACTATAGAAAGTAAATTTCAGGGAGCTACGTAAAACCAGTAGTTAACAACCAGACGCTAGCGATTTTAATTATACCAAGTACCTTAAGCCGAGTCCACACAGTATATAAACCATTTTCGCCCACGCATAATCATATCCATAACCTAATTAAGTATCCTACATTCATATCAATTAATTATCCCAGTCGTTGTTACTCAAAAAAAAAAATTTTTTTGACAGATATGATTTATCGAATAAATAAATTTTCTTAATTAAAAAAATCTCCCCAAAAATCATCACACGACACGCGAAACTTGGCTGCTTCCTCATAGTCTGTATCTCTGGGTATTTGCTTCGCTTCTAATTAAACTGAAGTTGACTCATTACCGTCGGCAGGGTGAATTCCGTATAGGGAGGAGGACAGGAGAAACAGGGAGAGAGCGAAAGCTGATTGTGAGTATGCGAATGTGAGATACGTAAGGGATGAGAAGCACGCAAGAGATACCAGGGGCAGACAGGAAACATTGGAGCAGGAACTGGAGTAGGAATCTTAACCACGTTGCGATAACGCTATCAGCCCTGGTACCGTTCACACTCTAAGTATATATATATATATATATATATATGTGGTACCGTTACGTATCTGAAAGTATATATATACATACACACTTTATGTACCCTTATATGTACCTAGGTAAGTAGATATACGACTCCTACATATGTAATATATGTATATACTCCTATATCCTATTCTCGCACCCTTAACGTCGGCCTACCTACTCTTTGCCGTCCCCCTTTACGCTTTACAGCCTAGCAATACCAAACCTCCCTGTAAACACACGAAGCGTTTACATGTTTCACCCATCCAGCTCTGAATTACTCCTTGCTAATCCTGCGCTGTGTAATATTGCCGCAGCGCCACCGCGCCAAGGTTATTCATAACCTCCTGTATAACCAGAATAATACGGTCCTGCCTTAGGTTCATGGCGGCCGCAGTTATCAGAAGGAGGTTAGATACGTCTGATTATGTATTCGTACGGAGAATATGGGAATTATGATTGGAGGATTATTTTTTGGCATTATAGATTTTAGGTCCCTGGGGTCTCTTATCGGTTTATGGGAATGAGACGAGGAGGGGAGGGGGGGATGAAAATATGAAATATCGAAAAATATTATTTTGAAAATTTTAGCAGGACATTTTTTTGACGTATCGAACGGGTCGCTCAATTTTTGCTAGACTCTTTTGATATCGGACGCTGCGATGACAAGACGTCGTAATGGAGTTTTGGTAACGTAAAAGAAAAAAAAAATGGTAGACGTACGTCAGTTTACTTTCCGTCTCAACTATTTCTTAGCTTTTATCCTTCCACGTTAGTTTCCTGCCATTTATCCGTTTTTCTCGTACGACCCCATCCTCGAGATTTATAACTGACTCGGTGCAGATTCTTATACTAGTAAATTGCATCCCGAGAGGGTAGAATGAGGGATGAACTCGCGCCGCTCTAATTCGCCTAAAGACTCCAGCCGGCTTGTCCTAGACCATTTTAAACTTACTTCCTGGCAAAACCTCTTATTATAATAGCAGTTGAAGTTTAATTTAGCCAGTTTTCACGGACTCGAACTGACGCCAACTTCGTAATTTGTTTGTCAAATGAATTTATGCGACTGTTCGCGGTGTCATTCAACTCGGCCTTTTACTGCGTCCTACGGACATTTCAAATACTTCAGCTGTAAGCTACACTGACATTCCAACTTATGACTATACAATTTCCCATTTACATAACCAATAGAAATTATAATTTTACCACCTCGATTCTAACGTGAATGAAAAATAATTTTTTTTGAATCTTATTACGCTTTAGCTTCAAAAAAAATTATTATTTCTAGCAATGACCAATATTTTTCGTCCCACCAATATCTTCGTTTTTTTTTTTTTTTTTTTCTCTTTAAAGTCATTTTACACTAACCCATAAATTATTTATCCGGCGCGTTCAATTTCGTAAGAAAAACCCGTTAAGAAGAACTGTAACTAACGGTGGCGAGTTGTATAGTAAAATATGTAAAGATCCTATCTTAAGCGATTTGAACCGATTTGGAGCGACGCGGCGATGGTGTATTGATTACGGTACGGCCGGTACAGGTGGAATCCATTTAAACAGTACAACCCGGTAGAGCCTGGATTGAAGCTCTTGTTGCGTGGCTAGCGAACCATGCCAATACGAGAGAGGTTAGCAATGCTAATTATATGGCTCTTCTTATAGTACTCATACCACTTGCCTGGGCGAATATACCAAGATCGTATTGTGTTACTATCCCCGATGGTTCTGGATTCTGAAACAACCGCTCCCACGGTAGGTTAGGCTAGGTTCCATCTTTCCACCTACTGTGGGCACCGCGAGATCAGCGCCAAGATTGCTTTCATCATTTTATGCCTGTTACGTGCTCCAGCGACGACGGTTCGGTCGCTAAGCTTTAATAGGGTTTAGTTTACTCTCTTGAACCATTAGCGACCAAGTGTCGCATCGTTCTTTATGACTACGCAATAACAATGGATAATGAAATAACGTGGAGATGGATTGTTTATTCAATTTTTATATAAAAAATTTTTTGTATCCTTTTTTTTTTATAAAAATATTCATATTCTTCATCTACTTTAGCAATATCCTTTTTGTCCGACAAATTTATCGGTACGTCTTATGGTGGATGTGTGGTTGCCTTGAAATTACTAAATCTTTGCCTAAAAACCGTGAAACAGACTTTCGCAAAAAAGGATGCCCTTCGCGCACGACCGCTTTGACCACGATAAACGACGGATCAAGGTTTTCAGGATGAGAATCATTCCCCATACTTGCCTTTATTCTTGCCACTCGCAACCCGCTGTAGTTTTATGTATCGTTATGAATTATGGTTTATGGTGGTTAATACGGGGGAGGTGACTTTTATGGGAGTACCTATAGTGATTTGAAAAATATTTCTTTTTATCGCACAACATTGATTTTTCGAAATATTATTACTTTACGAATCTCACGTTACTTTTGCCAATGATCCATTTCCGATTACTGGTTAAAATTGTCGTAATAATAATTTGGATTGTTTACGTGATAATCGTAATCGTAATTCATTCCGTCGTTTTGTAATCTCGTTATCGATCGACTCCTACAAAATTGACATTCGCTCTGCCGACCGTCTATAAATTGATGCTGGTGATACTGAGTATTACGTGGGGATGAAATAAAATTATTTCTACTTCTGCATCCACTTTCCATAATGTCGTAATTGTGCTAAATAATAATATAATAATGACAATAATTAAAATACTTTAGATTAAAATCTCTCGTAATTACAGTGATATTAATTTTTGAAAATTTTTTATACAACGGATCTTACCATGTTTACCGGAATCTGTTCAAAGTGCAATTTCCTCTCGGGATACCCAAAACAAGTGGTGGATTTATTTTCGGTAAATTTCCTCATAACCGGATGCGCTTCTGGCAATTGTTTACCGCAGCTCTGCAACAAGCTGCACTTACTTCCCACACGTGTGCCATAATCGTAACCACACACTGGACACACCATGCGTGTCCGTTTATCACGACTCGTCGTTAGCGGCATAAAGCACAACGGCCAGCACCTGAAAACGCATATGGCGCCTGAACAAACGGCACAATTAATGTATCCTGGAGGATATGTGTCCCCAGCTTCTCCAAGAATACAACGTATGATGGACGACGAGCTGGACCAGAAAAATGTACTCGCTTGAATTCGTATTAAATAGGTCAGCGTTATCTCACAGTGCTCTGGCCATGTATTCATTTCCTGTGTACTAACCCTAAGAGACACAAGGCGCCCAGATGTGAACTTGTGAACTTGTGCTGCCTTACGGAAATTAACGGAACAGATTCCTGGTTGCACGATGGACATAGTAATCTTCTCGAATACCATTTCCACGTCTCGACTGAATTGATAAGATTGATAAGAGAAAATTAGGATTATTAGTAAGATGAAATTTTGAGACATTTTTTTCTAAGTGGTACGTACCCTTGGTGGAAAATATTTTTTTCTTTCTCATTGACATTGATGCATTTTTTGAAATTAGTTCAGGGTAGAATGATCTTATCATTTAATAGACTTAATCTCGATCTTGATTTATGCAATTTATGATAACAGACGCTGCGCTGGAATTAAAAAGTTTTAGAAACTTTTTTTTTCTTTACGTTACTCGATACTTCCTACCCGTGGAACAGTTTTGCATCGCGTGCATTTCTTTTTTTCTTTAAAGTGCATCGAAATTGGTTGGTAAAAAATGCAGGGAAACTAATGAAACTGTATTTCCGTGCTTGCTACGTTTTAATTGCACGTTTATGAAATACGTGATGTGAAAACTGAGTCCAAGTAATAACGTCATATCGAGAGTAGTTACACGTATCTTTGAAAACCTTCATTACGTTTCTAATGTTAACCACGGGTTTGTCCTTATGGTGCTATATGTGCATATGCATTTATGTGCATGGATTATCGCAATGTTACCGTAGGAGGAGTTGTCAGGTGAATTATTTCTGTAATTGTATCGCCTTGCACCATATTAATCCTTTTTGCTCCTGACACTAATTAACTCTCGGCACGGAATCCACGTGTACTTTGGAAGGACGTAAATAAGATCGTGATCTTTTCATCTGCGACACTTAAGTCGCGTTCATGCAAACGGCAAGTTCACCTTGAGAATTGAGGTTGCCCTCATGAACTTGTATTTTTTATTTTTAACTAGAGCACCGCCGTGCTAGAGTCTAACTGCCTTCCAGTGGCTTGTTAATGATACGCTCGTTCGATGAATTTTTTTTTGTTTTTTTTTTCTACTATTCAGTCAGTTCTCTTTTTCAAGAGAAAGATAGAAAAAAGGGATAGAATAAAAGCATACAAAAGGGCGATAAAAATACTGAGTGGTGGAAGAATCGAAGCTTTTGCCCGATTAACCCGTTTTTTTTTACCACAGTGTACAACTCTTTTGGTACTACGTCCATGTGGAAAAATTTTCAAATTTTATTTTTGAATTAATTCTTAGCAGCTAGATTTGTCCGAGCTATTGGGGGATGCATTTTATTTTCGCAATTTCCGGTCTGTAGGTGAAATTGCAAAGTATAAATAGATGAATATTAATCAATTTGTAATTTTCTTTTTTTCAATCAATTGAAAAATTTTTTATTTGTAATTAACAGCCACTGAATTTTCTTCGAGTGCGTCGCGCTAAGCTAACTCGCGAAAATTTTCAGGTGGGGATGAAAGTCGCGCGTGCAAATCTTCTGATTCGTTTGCTCTGGCTGACAATCCGTTATTCGTATCTTCGAAGATGCCGTAAAGATAACCGCACAGTGGACAGACCATACGAAACTTCTTAGCTCTTTTCGTCATTAACGGCGCGAAACAAAATGGCCAACACCTGTTGAAATTCGAAGTCACTTTTGTTTCCTTTTCATTAGGCTACGTGTAATTTATCTTCGTAAATGAAAAAAAAAAACGACCGTTTAAAAAATTTACTAGTAATTTTCTATTTGAATTACGACATTTTTTCACGTATTATACCTGAATTTCGCACAGACTCAGGTATGTAAATTTAATTTTTTTAATTGACCAATTAAACGTACCCTAATAACCACAGAGCCGCCACGTGAGTGGTGGTCAATTTGTTCCCACGAGAATGGAGAGTGGGCGTCACTTCCCTTTGACATTTTGGACAGATTTTTCTCTCGCTATGTCTTTTCCAGGTATCAACTGTAAATTTATCAATTTTACTGAAATTACCTAATACCTCAAAAATTCACATTGAACAACTACCACGTGTCGCGTAGACTCTCTGCACTTTCCCATCGGTCGAACACGTGGGATCTTTGCAAACTTTCTTTTCCAGTAACTTTTCCCTTACGTTTAAGCCAACTTCCGGTTCCTGTCAAAATTCATTATAAATCACGCACGTCGCGATTTCTCGATACAAGCGATGCAAAAAAGTTCCAATTTTTTTTTTTTTTTGTTCTTTTTGAATCAAAAAACATTTTTTTAAATTCAATTTTACAAGGAATTTAAAAAAATCTTAGGCATACAATGTAAATCTAAAATTATTCTACTGTCGAGGGTTCGCACACATTAAGTTAAGCTCTTCAGTTTAATCTTAATTGGGGCGCAGCTTAACACATTATTTAAATGTGTCACGCGAGCTTTCGTGAGTTTCCCACGCGTGCTTGACTTACTGTAGGTACTTGATCCACGCGATATGGAAATGCATATAGTGGCTTATGGGATCCTATGTACAAAGTTACACGAGACAGTTTTATTGCTCCATGTATCTGTATATCGCTGTCTATTTGCATGGAGAGATAATTTTGCAAAAAAACTCCATTCGGATAACTTCAAAATAATTTTCGTTTTTTTTTTTTTCCACCCACTTCCATCTTTACTACGCGATTCAAGTACCTGATATTCTGGATTATCGCTGGACTTCGTCGAATGACATTTGCGAATATGTTGGAGCAATTCGTTCGTGTCTCGGCAATTTGAGCTTACCTGCTTATCGCAAATGGGACACCAGGTAGCGTCGTATGACTGTGAAACGAATGAAATTTTCAAAATTGAAAAAAAAAAGTATAAAAAAAACTTTGTTATTTATTTGAAAATTTTTTTGGGAAATTACCATGTAAAAATTTCAGTCCCCGATTCTGATTCCGAAAAAGATCTTCAAGTATTGTTCTCTGTACCAAGGATGCTGCTTTAACTTGAAAGTACTGGAATATATATGGATTCTCAACGTATCGATACTACCTAAATATTAGTTAACAAATTAATAAAACGTCACCTACAAATAATTAGTTTCTCAATTACGGAATCTGCATGATCGATTCGCAATGAAAAAAAAATTTTTTGATTTAACCCCAAAATCAATCACTTTCCCCTTTGTCACTATCAGTCTATCCTTACCTGACGTTATTTATATAATGTTCCGCTCGTGCAATATTTGTCAAATATTTTATAATCAAGATTCATAACGAGACCACTCAATTTAAATATAATTTTCAAAAAGTAACTAAAAATCACAGAAAAATCAAAATTTCACAAACTTCATAATTCCGACTGCTAGGTATGAAGTTACCTACGAATCGATAACAATCCCAAATTCATTCGTCTACCAACTAACAATGATAACCAAAGCCCACCGGTACACTCCGTTAAAAAATTTCGAAATAATTCATTAAAAAAATTACCGTTCCAAATAATTAAAACGACTCCGAAACAAAAAAGATCATAAATTGTTCTCATTTTCACGCTTGATCCCCCTTAACAATTTCGTGGACGATACCTGGAGCAATTAATCATCGCTCAGCTGGCACTCTCGGTGAAAAGTTACTTTAAAACTTGGAAATTAGAAGACACGATCGTAATATACCAAAAGTAAACGGTGAACCTCCACTGGTACACTCCAGACAAAATTTCTTTTTTTTTCTTTACCTCTTTTCATAATCCCGCCCATCCTTCTCTCTCTTCCTCCCTCTTTCTCTCTCTCTCTCTCTCTCTCTCTCTCTCTCTCTCTCTCTCTCTCTCTCTCTCTCTCTCTCTCTCTCTCTC
>JARQSW010000778.1:153880-172942 GCA_030142375.1 Calameuta pallipes | reverse complement strand
CTCTCTCTCTCTCTCTCTCTCTCTCTCTCTCTCTCTCTCTCTCTCTCTCTCTCTCTCTCTCTCTTTCTCTCTCTCAAGAGTTGGCCAACTCGGCTGAGCCCTGTCGCATTTTAGAAGTTATACACCAGAGCGGAAGCGATCCTCGAAGGAAATAGTCCTCGAGACCGAGAGAGCTGCCGAGTATTACCAGAATACAGGATAGCTAAAGTCAAAAGTTTCAGAACAAAGACTGGCACAAAGGCTTGTCACGGTTGGTAACTCTGATGTGACTGCTGTATAATACATGCTCGATGCTCCCAAGAGCAAAGCCTCAGGTTTAAACAGCCTCGGAGTAAATTCACTCGTATACATATATATTCTCATCCTTTTCTCTTCCAATAAATAAATATATATATACACACACACGCACACACATATATATGTATACATATATCTTGGCCTTTCCTACTGAAATTACATATACGGACATTTTGCATTGGTCGACAGAACCTTTACTCGAGCTACGGTCGATTTTCTCTTACTTCGTCTTATTGTTAGAAGAAAACAGGCAGAAGGCCGATAAACATAATTGATTTTAAAGACATACTCTCCAAGGGTTCACATATGTGCATGGATATATATATATGTACACACACACACATAGACAGACTATAACGACTCCCTGATTAAATAGCAAAGAAAATAAATGACATCGATGGACCATCATAAGATACTTTTAAGATCGTCTCTTTATCGTCATTATAACTATACGCCTATGTATATACATAAATCTTTAATCTCGCAAGAAGTTGTTTAAACAGACAAAAAAAATATACAGTCGGCTCGTTACAAGCTCCTCGATACCTTCCCACGATGCGCTCTGTCCCCCATTATTATCATAACACGCAAGGAACCGTGACCGAGAAATATTTTCCTAGTGGTGGTTTCCACATTGTGCATCTACCTGCATGCTCCGTGAACGTAGACACACTCTAGAAATATATATATGTATACACATAATCGGGGGCAGGTTAACTAATTGTTAAGTATTTAAACTTACTGAAACGTAATTAGAACTCTCGGGCTATTTGCACCAGCAGTGGTCGCCATGCAGTCGAGTAGAGAAATTCGCATGGAGTGCTGGGGCAATTGCTGAATAGCAGAAATGGGATTGCATCTTGCTCTTCCCTCCATCTCTACCCTTTTGATCTCTCTCTCTCTCTCTCTCTCTCTCTCTTACTCTGTAGCTCATCCACGCTTTCTCTGTTCTCCGAATTCCCTTCTTTTTTTTGTTCTTTCCCTTTTGTTTCTATGCGCCATTCGCGTCAACGAAAACCTCGGCGTTACTGACTCTGCAATCTCGGTCGCAGATGCGATTCTCCGAAAAACTGCCTATTTCGCAACATTCACTTACGTCACTTACGTGACTCATCCGTGAAATTAGCCAGTCGACGGTTGCTCTCGAAACTTTCAATGAAACTTCGCACGGTTAGTGTCGTCTGTGGCTGGATGTACAGACTTCCGGTTTTAATAGGAGAAACTCGTAAACGATTTGTGGCCGAAGAAATCGTCTTCGTCGGCCTGCGAGATGAGAGAAGCTGATCGCTAAGGAGAGATGTAATTGAATGAATTAGACAGGGAAGAGCGTGTCTAGGCGTTACCAACCAATGGAGTAGATGGCTGCTGCTGCTGCTGCCGCCGACAGTGGGTCAGGATATCAGGTCGGCCAAGGAAGTGGAGAACGGAGCTGAGGTAGTAGGGGACCAACTGAGTACCGTTAGCTTGTCTGCTCTGTCTGCTACGACTGCACCGTGTACTTTGCTTCATCCGTTTCGCTCACGGAGGCGTACGGACGTCTTGTTCTTTTTTTTTATTCATCCTGCTCTTTTTTGTCCTACAAGACGTATGCAGTGAGAGGGGGAAAAAAAATTAACTGTACCAGTCGCGAGTGTCGGTGACGTTTTTTTTTACTCTCCGTTACTTCCTTCTCGTTGTTACACAGCATCCCGAATTTTCGTTAGGTACAGTGACTAGTCTGTGACTTTTTTTTTGGAAATTATCGACACGCTAGATTTATTGGACTCTTGTCTGCACAGGGGAGGGTCGATAAATTTTGAGAATTTTTTTTTTTTTTTTTTTTTTTTCAGTAATGGCGCTGAACCTTACAGTTCTTAAATGATGATGACCTCTCTCTTAAACATTTTGTAAGATCGTTTATCTCTCGCCGCTTTTACCTATAATAGATATTATCGTTCATCGTAATAACAGGGGGTAGCCGCTGTACCTCTGCAGCCATTAGAAAAGCTTTTATACTTTCCTTATCGCAAGCGCACCGGGAGTAATACTTGGCGTTCTGGACGACTCGGCGAGTTCATAAAAACAGCGACTACATGGCTCTAACGTTTTATGAAAAGGGTCGCGAAAAGGTAAATGCTCCCTTAAATTGTCCCTTGCCTGAAATGTAATCATCCCTTGCGATTTTACTTGGAAGTATTTTTATGACGTTCCCTTTTTTGTTTATTATATATATGCGTATATGTATATATTTTGCTCTGAATTTTTTTGCTCTCCCTTTATTATTTTTACTGTTAATTTTTTTTTTTTTTCGTTTATTGCGTTTTCTAGTTTTAGGCAAATATTGGTCCCCCGGGGGACTTGTGCTTTTTGAATTGATCCATAGAAAATGTCACGTGGCCATAAAACGGACCGTTTCCAGTTTTGCAAGTGGTTTTTTTTTTTACCGGGTTGATTTTAACACCGACGATGTTGCTGGTTTTTTCTCGATTATTCAAAAAATAAAACGAAAAAAAAAATACGGTTGTTTGCTTATCCTCTTTTACGTTCTGGTTTTTACGTACGTTTCGGTGACTGTGCTTGTTTCGGTAGAAATGAAACCGATATCCCCGTTATTTCAACGTGGGACTAAAACTCTTGAAATAAAAATTTCTCACTGTTGGATTTATCGGCGAAATTGCTTTTCAACAATCTAAAGTTACGCAAAACTCGTTGCGATCTCGTTGAAAATTTTTACGATGTTTTCGTACCGATACGCGTAGGATATATTTTCTACCGATCGACAAATATCGATAACTGCAAGGAAACTTCCGTAGAGAAAAGAAAAAAGTAAATTTCCAACAATCCACAGCTGATATGCAGTTGACTTTATCAACAGTGAGATTGAAGTATGGTTTGTATACGATGCTCAAATATTTCTTATTTCTTGAAACCTTATCATATTTTAATAAATTATATATTATACATATATATATACACACCAAGTACCCGATCCTATATACAATCTTAAAGATGAAAGTAGAAAATAAAAAGAAAATTTGACAGTTCATTTTCGAAATTGAAATGATTTATGTATCTTTTTGGGGGAAATTTTTTTTCTAAAGTCAAAATTTCTCAAATTATTTATTACCCGTATCTTTGCATTTATTCATTGACTGCTGCACGTATCAATGTGACGGATAGCTTTGTAAAATCCTGAACGATAAGACGCCACGATTACTGTAGGAGATGTTTAAATTTGCTTCTCGTGTGTCGTGACAAGAAAGCCACATGTGCGAATGCCGAGACATATTTCTTTCCACAAAGGATAAATCTTCCTTCATCTCTTCTTTTTTTTTTCACCCTGTTTCATCTTTTATGGTTCAACCCCCCGCGGATATATAACTCAGCGTCGGAAAATGTTACAAGGCAACAATACTTATATTGCCCCGTATTTTGGTAGACGTATCCAAGCGCACTATAGCCATGAAATTCCCTGGAACCGAAGATACACGTATGTTACATTTAAAATGGGACATGTTATATGTTACAGTTAAAATATTTTCACGTGCCAACTTATGCATAGAAAAGTTATCAATTTTTATACACATATGTATCTTACGGTATGCGCATTCGCAAATTCTATATTTTGGATCACTTTTTGGTAAAAAAATTACAAAATCCATTTAAACTCTCAACTGTATTTTTCTCATTGAAATACCAAATAAAAAATTTTCCGATAAATGAGCAAAAAATTTTTAGCATTCACATGACACTACGGTGGTACTGTGTACTAGCCTTTTTTTACTAATTGGAAAAAATGTTTAAATAATTAACAAAAGTACTGCCCTTTCTGGTCCATGCCGCTCGTAACGATCGTACGAGTTTGAATTTTCATTTTTCAGTTTATTGTCCACTTTACTATTCACTGAAATATACACGGACCGTAAATGATTGATCAGTGATCCGTGTACCTTGATTGATTATATTTCTACTGTATCTCTCGAGTTATTAGTTAACAGCAATGTCGAAAAAAAAAAACATTGGCCGATCTTGCTCTGTAATAAAAATAATTTTACTAAAATATATTAACAACCTCAAGGCGCTATATTTCTTCAGATTGTACCATTAAGATTTACGATATTTCTGACAGCGTGTGTAATCAAAAAATTGTCTCCCATTAAACCGCATTAACAAAACGACTCTAAAACGAATACTATTGCGCTGGGACATATAAACAGTGAAAGATTTGATCTTTTTCAAAAAATACGAGCATATACATATATGTATATATACATAAAGACACAAACTTCTTCTCATACTGCCAACCACATACGATCTCACGAAATAACTCATGAACTTTATCAGCTCGTAATCAACGAAGTTCCCTTTAATTGGGTGATAAAAACTTTTCTTAAACAAAGAAAAAATAATAAATTAAACCGGTATAATTTCGATAAGGTCGGACTGACCGACATTATTTTTCATCAGGATCGGGTTAAGAGGTCCTTTATCCAAGATAAATGAACAACTAAGACCACAAAAGGCAGTGTTATCTTCCTCTCTCTCAGTCCCTCTCTCTCTCTCTCTCTCTCTCTCTCTCTTTTTCTCTCTCTCTATGAAAAGCTACCCCGTAAATCTTACATCTACCTGCGCAAAGAATTTTACCACTGATAATACTTCACTGTCCCACTTCATTGAGATTCCTCACGTAACGAAAAAGAACAAAAAAAAATAGAAAAGTTGATAGAAAGAAGAAAAAAAGAAAAAAGTAACCAAGAGAGAAGAATCAAAGAATAATGATCCATCGGTAGAAGACTAAGGACGGACAAGAAACTAATCACAGCCACAGACTCTAGCAACGTGGTAGCAGCCATAGCTGTCATTAATGAAACTATAAAATTTATTTCCAGCCGCTATATATATATATATATATATACATAATAATATATAATAATATATATATATAATACCATGCAATAATTCATCCAAGAAAAAAATTTCCAGGCACGTGGAACGATCAGTGAAAATAAATGAATTAGCCCACCTTCCATTAAATTAATCCAACAGCCTAAATCTCTGTGGATCGCCGCTTTGCAAAGGCGGACCTCTTAATTCCCTATATCCTAGTTACTTACTTTCGCGTGCGCGTAACGTAACGCTAGTAATTTGTTCGGATGGGTGTCAGACTGAAACAACATACCAACTGTATGAAACATGGGGGGTCGTATCGGACTAGAGTCAACTGTGGTAAAGCAAAGCCAGAGTTCACTGGCCTCCCTTGGCCCACATAGTCCCACATATAGCAGCATATATGGTACCACGTATAGTAACATATATGGTACCTACATATATACCGACATATACGGTACCAACATATAAAGTTCAAATACTCCCAAACAAAGAAGCGACACCATTCTGCTCGTATCTTCGCCAAAGTAATATGGAGACCTTAACTTTTCAACCCTTATCAGAATATTACGTAAGACTGGAAAGCACCGTGGGATATATAAAGAGGGGGACGTCAAAATGTGTTAAAGGAGTTTGGGCGCAGCATCCATAAATGATACTCGGAGATGAAGAGATTCCGGACGCAAAGTTTTCTACAGTCCCTTCGCGAGGGAACTCTTTACGAGGATTTAGGGTACCTGGTAAAAAAGTACTTTGCTCTCTCCGTGACATCTTTCATCTTCGCCCCCCCCCCTCCCCCCTCCCTTACTAATCCCAACCAATAAGTCTTCCGTCGGATCGTCGGCGTCGCGTTTATCGTCTGATTCCACGGCGAAATTACGCAACCAGCAAGGTCAAGTCCTTCGTACACATACGGCACCTACCCTTGCAGCAAAACTCAAAACCCCATGTGTGATAAGTGTACCACTGACGTCATACGAAGAAAGGGAGATCCTGGAGGAATCGTTGGACACGCGGTTGTAACTCCGGATGGTATATGGGAACCAGAGACTTGGCTGACGGGAGATAGTGAAAGGGGCTGCTACGACGGAAGACGAGGATTCTTTCTATAAGACTCGAGACTCGTTCCCTTGCGGCATGAAAGCTCTTTTTGTTGGCTCCCGGCAATATAGCATGACGTGACATTCCTGCTTGGGCTATAACATTCTCCCCCCTCCCTTTTTTTTTTCTTTTTCCATCACCCTCTTTTTTTCCATCCTTTATTTTCCTATGATGAAAGGAGAGGGGGAGGATATTATCACGAAGAAAAAGGAGGGAGAGAGAGAGAAAGATAGAGAGTTAGGCTAATCCACTAACAAGGAACAATTACGGTTTGGTCCAGTATGTCATATATATATATATATATTTACATGATAATCTTACTCATATAGAAATCCTATCCTGCTTGCCTTACACTTTCGTGTGTTTTCGGAGAAAGTCGTTAAACTTGATTACGCGTGTCGACCTTCGTCTAAAAGATAGAAATATACATATATATATATATATATGTATACACAATATATACACGTATGGTTAGCGACGTGTGGTACAATAAGTTAGTGGTCGACCAACCGAGACCAACCGGAACACTTTCATGTCTGAGAACAGAATGGGCAGCAGGCAGGCTGCCTAGGCTGCGTGTAGAGCAAGTAAAAAGCATTATAAAAAGTGGCCTGGCTTCTAAGTCACTGGGGATGACCTAGAATTAGACCGTTGACCGAGAAACGGCTCCGTACGTTAGGAGGCCTTGAAGTCTCCACAGGACATCCTTACTACGCTGACTGATCGAGCTGAACTTTTATAGCCTAATTTCACTTGAAACGCTTATCGATCCTCGATAAGAGACCGAATGACACAAGTTCAATTAATTAGTAACGCGAACGAACCGAATAAATTATTATGTTTTTATTACCTCCGCTTTCTTGGTATTTCATTAATTCGGTCGTTATAGTCTGTTATTTTTATCAAGCTCCTGGTATCTCTTCTGTTTTCCACTTGTGTCATTAAGTGGACTTGTAAATAATCAACAATTACGATTCCTCTCGTTACACGTGACATTAATTAACCCCCTTTCCAATTATCACATACCAAATAGATACGGCGGAATCTTTATTCACGTCACTCCATGTGTTCATGCAATAGCCGTAATACTTTTTTACGCATGTGTTACGCGATGCGTAACAAACTATACATATATTTGTGTACAGTACATGCCTATTTTATACGTTGTGTCTGCGCATATATATTTACAGTTTGCGAAATTAAAAATACTGTTTTTCTTCAAAAAAAAAAAATTCATCTCAACTCTTTACCTTGTGTTTACCGTCTTTTGAGCGTCCCAGTTCTGTTTTAACAATCAGGGAAAGTCTCCTCGGGTCTACTTAGAATTTGCGACGTTTCAATTTCGCGACAGCAAAGTTACTCGCGCGACAACACCGTCGTCGTCTCCTTCCTCTCTTAAGACGAGTTACATTTTGTTCTCGTTTCAACGTTTAGCCGGCTCGTCTTTACGCTGAAGATATCAAAGGGTCCCTTGAGAATTGCAAACTGCATATATTCGCAATATATACCGAGGGGATACGGCAAACGTAAAGCGAATTGCATTTACTCATATATCCCTCCTACCGTTCTCTTTATCTACAATCTACAGCCAGAAGCCCATGAACAAACTTCTCCATAATATCTTTTCTCCCAGCAGCTTCCGGCTTTTCACTTCTCAGAAGATAAATCGACGGTATCCTATCCGCGTATTGTTTTCGCGAAATAACTTAATTCCACGTGTACGAGATGTATTGCAGATGATACATGGGATACGTACGATTATTATTATTGCCAATTATTTTTTGCAAACCATACACCGTTTAGATAGGAGTATATAGAGTTTGGAAATTATTCCGAAATTTTGGCTATATCTTTCTTATAGCTTGTATACATATACTATCTAAGTAAATTGGACAAAATTTTTTTATCACTTTCGGTATCGCGATACTTCGTAAATTTGCAAGGGTTGAAGTACCTACTTATTCGCACAGATTTCTTTGGGGGTTCTTTCTATGAGTATATACGTATACATATATATATATGTATATATGCTTGTGCAAGGGTCCTATATTCTTGAGGACGATAGTACCTTTTGGTATCATGGTTGGTATCGTCCTCTTACGTTTTCAACTCCACTCGCTCAGGCGATAATGCCAAGATATATGGAAAATAATCCGTAGCCCGCGGCAGGAATATGTCATCGTGACAACGTACCCTCGACCCCGGTACCCGGACAATCTAAAATCAATATGAGAACAGATAGCAGCTATTTTACGCGAAAGGTTCCATGTCCGCAGGGTAGACGACCCTTTTGCCAAACGGAAAGGGGAATCCTAAAGTCGTATTTCAGCAAGTTACCCATACGGAATAAGGGCAGATCCAGGAACTACTTAGGTGAGTGCTCCAAGAGGGAAGATATATTTGCAATTTCTGCATTCGTATAATATTAATGGATTTCCAAGGATTCGTACAGAGAATTGATACGAGAAAGATTAAAGATTACGAATATAATAATATTACAAATGCAATTAAGTCTCGAATAAATAATTAATAAGTACCAAAGCGATTCTAACAAAAAAAAGGTGATTAAAGATCCATTAATATTTTTACAGTTGGCAATTATCAGATAAATGTATTCGAAGACTGAATCAAAATTTAACGAACCGTTTCGAGCATTAAAATAAAATAGTCCCGGGGCCCTAGGAAGCGTCGATTCGCTCCTGAGACGAGGTCCACCAAAGACGCGAAGAGGCGAAGCAGTTATCTTTATTGTCGATGAAAGTGAAAATCCTCGTAGCGCCATTACGTCTTGCTTGGAGAAGCAATTATTTTCAACGCTGAATTTATACGGAAAGTCAGGGTGATTATATATGGATAGGACGGCAGGGAGGGATGCGTCGGTTGACGTTTTTTTAACGGGGCGTCTTTTCTTGGGCGTAACGACATTTTTTTTTGGCAGCCATTCTTATCACGCTGTCATAACGACTGGTCTTATTGAGAAGGTAATTCCGTTTAATAAACCTCCGGCGTTTCGGTCGCAGCATCTCGTGGACCTTCGGCGTCTATCGGCGTCGCCGGAAGCCCAGTCACGCTTCATCGAACGAGATGAATCTTGAGGGGAAGTTTATTTTTTGTCTTTTTTATTATCGCCCTTTCCTCACATTTTTTCTTTATCTTCAATCTGCTTATATATTCTTTCGGTAAACTCGGTCCAATTTTTTGTATTCTTTCTTTTTACCTCAAATTCATTTATTTCAGCTGTACGTATTACCGACTTCCGGTATCTTTAATTATCCTTTCGTATTTCTCATATCTAATTTTTCTCTCGCTCTCACCGTCTCGTGTTCACTCGACGCTCTGTGTTCTTGCGTGCTGTGAGAACTGACCTCGTGCCAGAATTGAGGTTCGTCTCGAGCCACCGCCTAGGTACACGCGCCAGATGTGCAAGAGCCATGCAGGTACATTGAAAATGCACCCAATTGAATTCGAGATGATCCATTCATAAATCACTAATTTTATCATCAATGTATAATTAATTTAATTAACACAAGATGATGCTGCCAATGAAACAATCGAATGATTAATTCATACTTTCTACCATAAAGCACTCAGTATGCATCGTCTGAATAAATTTTTTAAAAATTAAAAAAAAATATTTAAAATTCAATTCCCCACTTCGATATGCATTGATAAAAATTTACAAATCGTCTTACACAACTGACACCTATAGGTGTGACGATGCTGGTCCTGGTTCATGCAAATGAAATAAAAAGGAAAAAAAAATGTCCGGCTTCGTAGCTCGTACAGTGTGTCACGACAGCCTGTAAATGGAAACGGAAGTGTGTCAGGAGGTCAATGGACCATTTCTTCGCTTCCTCTTCGGAGCCGGTACTCCCACTGGTACCACAGCACGCTTCACTCTAGCCCAAGGATGCATTAGCTGCAGACGTCAAACTCTTCTCATTCAGCAGCATTGGATCTTTCGAGATCTCGCGGAAGTCAACCAATTTTAGGATGCTGTGGGTCCATTTAGAAAAAAAAATTTCACATTGCTAAACTGCGGATTATCTAATCCAATTCAAAAATTCCTCGATTGATTCAAGGTTCAGATTCACCGTTCTGCTACTCCTCTCTGGCTAATCTTCGCCTATCAACGTTACAAGATAGTGAAAGCTACGAGATGAATGAATCATCTCGTCTGTCGTCAGATCTTGAAGATGCTGCTGCCTGAGCTGGCTGTGATAGTCGCTACGGCTAACAGCTCTTGTCGCGTTCTAGAAACACACTTTTCCTACTTCTTCCTTGTGGTTCTCTCGGCTGCTGATGTCTCTAACGTTGACTCTTGGTACACCTGATTATCTAGCCGTGCTTTCTACTCCTGGTTATCTGGCTATTATTGGCACCCCTGTTCGTCACTCTATATTATGATAATGATCTATTTGGAATGAGATTTAAAAAAATTGATAGTAATTTTAATTAATGTACATTTTCATAACCGGCCATTAATTTATAGTTCACAATTCATTGTCAAACCTTAGCCTATTATGGTCGCAGGTGTAACGCCTCTCATGCACAGTACGCAATAAGCGACAGTTAGAATCCACATTAAACGCACAATGCCGTCGTATAAGTCGCATCATAAACATGATTTATGCGATTTTTACATCTCTCTCTCTCTCTCTGCTACTGCACACATAGATACGAGCCCGGCTATGTCGCAGATCCTCCATACACTTTGCGCTAACTATTTTCCAATAAAACATCTTCCAGCATACCAATACCAGATACTCACATAGAAACCCGCCCGTTTCTCGTCTCTTCGCCGTTTCCTCGAATAAGTATCCATATTCGCTACAGAATTTCATATTTCGCTAGAATATAAATTTCGCCAACCGTAACGGCTCTAACGATTCGCCTTAACGTTTGAACCGATATGACGTCACTGTATCTCGATAAACGACAATATAATACTGATCAGCCAATTGCAAAGTTGCCACCTAATTATCTCAATTTCTTTTTCTAATTACTCACGCTTTCGTTATAATTGTATTACAATCTGACTTCATGGCTCTCGTGGGATATATGTGTAACGTGTAGAAAGATATCGCGACTTACTTTTTAAAACTTTCCAATTTTCCCGCCCAATTTATTTCACCCTCGAGAGTTCACTCAGCATGATAATGTCCTTCGTACTTTTACATTGTCAATTTTTATTTTTACGTAGCTGTCGTCGAGAAGGGTGACAATTTTTAAAATTATTATTATTATTATACAATTTCATCTTTAACGAATCCCGTTGGTTAGAGTTAATATTTATTCCAGGCAAATATATGTATAACATCTCCATCCCTCTTCTTCTTGATAAGTCGCAGGAGATGAACGCCAGTTAGAGATGCACCTTGAATCTCAGCCATTGGCTCGACTCGAGAGAGTCAACATGATCCTTCTGGCAGATTTTCAATTAAAAAATCGTACTGGACCGTTTAACGGCAAATACGGTATAAAATCTAAGAAAGTTAATCCCACCGGTAATAAAAAATTTAAAAAAATTCGTATTGCCAATAATATCCCTTTGTTGTCCAAAGAGCCAAAGTGGCTGAATCGATGATAAAAGAAGCATAATAAAAAAAAGGGTTGAAGCACAACGGAACCAACGTTAAAGAACGTGCGTTATAAATCCACGCATCCGTTAACGCTATTTAAAAAAAAAAAAGTGTTAAAGGCAGCGAAGAAGCAAAAATAAAAAGGGGTGGACCGAATAGGTTAGTATCCTAAAAGGATTAAGGCTGGAAGCAGTCAACGACCCTACCAACATCCCCGTGGGTACCGTATTGCCTACCGTACGCCTCCCTACCACTGTAAGCTTCATTTAACATCGCTGGCAAAAAGAAAATATATGACGTAGAGAAGGCTTACAAATGCAGCGAGTTACCGGGCATCTGTTACTGAGAGTACGATATATTTTATTCACAGTGACTATTACGGTGCCGGAGTACAAAAACCGTGGGCTGTATAGACACAGGGAACGCGAGCGCCAATGGGGAGACCATTGATCGCCGCACAGTGGAATTGAGAACCAGCCCTGAGTAAAACATAAGAAATAATTTCTTAATTGCACCCATGGTTATTTAGCTGCTGGCATTAAGCACCTATCCGCAACGCTACGATCGTCGACTGAATTGTGGATTTTTCTCTCTCTCTCTCTCTCTCTTGAGATGAGCGCTGGTGCTGACGAAATTCCTTGTGGAGACCCGACAGTGACGCAATTGGGATCGGCCGGGGGGAGAGACGAAAATTTATTTTTGAAAAATACTGATTTTACCGAACATCTGCGAAATTCCCAAAGTCGTCGACGAGTCGATGAAACGATTGCTTTGAAAACGCGACTCATTTTTATCCCTACTGAAAGCCTATATGCATACCGAGGACTCGCTGGGTCTTATAGAAAATGGAAATATACCGGGTGTACATTCATTTATGAGGACTGGAACGGTTGGGACGTGCAGTTTTTTTTTAGTGTGTGTATCCAGGGCGCGATTTTTTTCGCTATACCGTGAACCCGCCTTGCTGTGCTCCACTTGTTTTCAATCTGTCAAAATTTTCTGTATCGTTAAGACGTAACGATTTTGGGTATGTGTGATCGTTATTAATTTACACCCGCTACAGTCCTGGATACTTAGTATCGCCCGAAGTCGCAAATTAGTCCTGTCAAGTTTTTACTTAAATTCACCTACGTCTTCGCGTTATCGCTGGTTCGCGTGTCCAGTGATAATCAGCGCCGTAATTCGCACTGAAATTTCTCAGGACTTCTTTCTCATGTATTTTCATCTATTCCATTTTTTGATTATTCAGCCAGTTGGATGACGTCCAACCGATCCCCCTTGTTACCCAGAGAAAAAGAAATCGCTCCAGCCAGCCAAAATAGCCGGTATGCGTTATAGATAAAATTTCATATGCAACGTCCGCAGTACCGTACGTCATGAATATCGGGGACCCTGTTGTAGCCACGAATTGTATTCCGACGTTTTCACATAAGATTCTCCCGGATATTACATTGTTCCTGCACACCCCTTGTCACACGGAACGACTTTTGTTTCTGACGTCTGGCTCAAGCGCGGCTTGAATCTGTCGCTCCTCTCGCAAAGCTCTTAAGGGACCATCTGGATAACACAGGGCCGTACCAAGATATGAGAACAATACGCCAGTTTCCATCATAAGCCCTAACTCGAAATACATATAAGTATAAAGACCCCAAAAATATTTTCAAGTAAGTATATACTTTCTCAAATAATTATTTCCTTTACAAACGAAAAAAATGAAAAATCGTAATACGTCAATTAGCCAGTTTCAAAATTTATCCACAAAAAGTCCCAATTAGTCGGCTACTTGAAACCGATAAACCATAATTCTCCATAAAACTCCCTATGAATTATTTCTAACAAAAATTTCCCCCAAAAGTAACCTTTGATAAAAAATCCTTATTTTATCTCAACCAAAAAAGAAAAAACTCGACACATCGAATATTTAAATCACAACGGGTCTCGTATCGAACAAAATTGAAGGTACAGATAACGTAAGTACTTTCTCGTGTATCTATCCCGAGTGTACTCACTGGATATTTCATGGTTACTTTGTTACACAATGATCCTGAGGATCGGATGCTGATTCAATCTCGGCATCGGCTTTGATAATCTGGATGACAAAGGATGAGATTTCAATTGGAAAATATCAATCCCCGTTTCCTACATTTCCACGAGGCTTTTCACCTCGGATGCTGGAATTCCAAGAATTTTCTTGAATCAATCCTCGACTCTCGATGCAATCGATCAAAGTAACGCTGCCGCTTCGACGCAGCATCTTCGATATCTCATATACATATGCATACCGTATTACAAGATTTTTCTTAATGGACCTTTTCTTTTTTTTTTTGCAAAGCACCAGCTGCATATGTACATTCGTGTAACGAATAACCGCTACGAGCGCCATGCGTTATTTCCCATACGGCTGGGAAATGGCGAATGATAAGATTTCTCGCTGGCTAATATCACGGGAATAGACGGGAACCGAAGAAGCGGCAGCTAGACTCACGGCATACTAAACGGAGGATATAATAACTTAAATACAGGATGCAATACAAAATACCGTTTGTCGACGGCGTGCAATATCAAAATGAATTACTGGGTTTGCAAGCAGCTCGACGCTTCTGCCGCCTCTGCTTATAACTATATATGTATATACACGGTCGCCAAGATTAAGCGCGGCTGCGAATCGTTTAAAGCCAGTCTATATCGCTATTTATAAACACCATCATCATTCATATTTATACTATTTGAATAAAGCAAATGGAACGAGTGCTTCGCTCCGTCTCGCGAGTGTCTGCCTTGATAAATGTATCTAAGAATGAAAATTCTTTATACCCCTTACAGCGAAAGCGCTACTACGCGCGTAAACGTTATATGGAAGTTACGTAATATTTTTTTTTTTTATTTCAAATAACAATTAACGGCGTTAATCAATCAAAATATCATCCGTATCGGACATTAGTGCTTCATTAATTTATATTAAGAATATTATTTTCTTTTGTTTCAGGTACGCTTACGAGTCTTGGATATTTCTGATATTTTCAATTATCGGTACCCTTGGCTATTTGTGAGTATATATATATATATGCAATTGATATTAATCAATCATTATTAATAACGACGCAGAGACGATTCAATTCTAAGGAAATTAATGCAGCCACTTTTTTTTTTTTAAATCTTTCTCAGACTACCGGTTAAAGGTGTATTTTCAATCAGGCTGCCTGAAAGGAAATCTTCAGTCATGAGAAATATAGTGATCTATTCCAGTGCGCCTGTGTAGTGTAATAATTAATTCCCCAGTATCTATGCCGGATACTTTCCGCATTAGATACAGCGAGACGTTGGTATGCTGATTATATTAATTAACGATCGTCCTGATTATAGTGTTATTCAGGCTGGTCGTTATTGCGGATACTATTGTTATGACGTTGGGAGGAAAAATATGTGAACGCACCTTAAATTGATTTTTTTAATTGTGTCATCCTTCTCAAGGAATCCCGTATAGAATTACAAGGCTGTGCATTCAGATCTGTGCATTCAGATCGGTCTGACGTAAGCGGATCGGATAAATGAATTTATTTAGAGATTTTTTTTTTTTTTTTTTTTTTTTTCATTTTGTCGAACTACTGAACCTGCGTATTCTTTATCTCTTTTTTGATCTCCCTTTTATAGTCAGTCATCGCCTGTAGATATTGCACAGGTACGTGTAATTCGAATAAACGATACTGGCAATGTAAAAAGCCTGAAGTACAGTAATAGATATAGCCTTTGGATAAACAGACTGTAATTAGTAAATTATCTATCGGCTTATCTGTATTATAACGACACGTTGCATAATTTCAAGCCCGTGCCTGGATGGATTAGAAAATTATTATAAGACCCGCAAATGGCTAGTGTAATTGGTACCGTGGTATAAGTCAGCGAGATGGGTGACAGCTGTCAAAAAAAAAAGTCCCTAGAAAATATTTTTAATGTCTGATTTATTTTCAACGTCTGCGCCGGCTATTGGAGTGGAATTGGAGATGATAAAGAAAAAGCATGAAAATCCAGAATCGAAAGAGAAAAATGAAAGATTCCCAAGGATCTCGACAAGGAGTTACACCTACGCGATAATCCTCGTAGTCGTTCTCGTTGTAACACGGCCGCGCCGTAACAAACTCGCGTTCTCACCTTGAATCTTTTATTTATTTATTTTTTTCTTTCTCTCTTTCCACATCGTAAACGTAATGCCGTAAACAAGCCAACCACACTGAGACAAACGATACGTAACGCTCGTGGATTCATAGGATAAAATCTTAGTCGTGTATCCTTTGGTTTTCCTTGCAGTTTTCAAATCTCCATTGCGGCATATGGTATCGGATTCGTAAAATTACTGCTGCAGTGTTACGCCGGAAAAAGGTATTTTTATCAGGTCAAAGGTTAGACGGAAGGGAAAACTTGAGTATTCTAAAAATAAACTATATATATGTATATATATGCAAATAAAAACGCACAGAAAGAGAAAAGAGAAGAAACTTCTTGAATAAACAATTTTGATGCTCGAACGAAGAAAAGTGGCAAGAGGGGAAACTCGCGCGCAGCTAGTCGCTCTCTCGAGTTCCGATTGTTCTTCGTAAATTTATTCAATCTAACTCGCGAGTGAGTGAGCAATGTAACGAAGATGCTAATTGAACTAACCAAGGATCTAACGGACGAGAAATTACAATTGTTATCGCGCCACGCAAGTTTTTGATTACGGTATAGTTTATACCTATCTGCTCAAGGATGCCTATATAGAGTATAGGAGGAGGAGAAGCGCGGAGAGAGAATGGAGAGCATGAACTCGATTAATCTCTAGCTAAAATGAGCAGGAGCTCGCGAAAATCCAATTACAAGAGAAAGAAAAAGAATTTAAAAAAAAAGGAAAGAAAAAAAAAGAAAGAGTATAGAAAAGGTCGGATCAATAGGTACTGCCAGGCGGAGCGTTGCAGAACGGTTGACACACCTTTGCATTTTAATGACGGCTCAAGGAGTCGAGGGTGCCATCCGGAATCGAATCGTCCGAAAAGAATGGAACTTAAGCATTCGATTATTCAACGGGATTAAAGCTTTCGAGTAATTCCTAAATTCTCCGCTGAGATTTCATTTCTCTTGTTCTATCGTAAAATGCCGTTTTTATGCCAGTCCTCCCTTTTTCTATTGTGCTGCCATCTCTCGGGACGTACTGCGTAATAAGGTCTCTACGGGTATAGCTTATTATGTATATATATATATATATATTCTTATATATATATATATGTATAGCAGGCAACTAATGCATACAGGCGAACTCATACTACGATCCTCACATTGCGATAACATAGGCAACCATCCGCATACTATATTTCTATCCAGTAACAACTTAACTCCGGCAGCGCGACCTCAAGCTGGTAAACGGCGGAACCTGGAACTAACGTAAGGAAGAAATTAAGCCAATTGAAAGAACTCTGGAACTAAGGTAGAACATCCGGTTCTTGATAACTTGTCTTTTTGCGTGAGACTTTTATGGCTGCTCTTGTCATAAGAAATTCTCGATGACCACCCTGTCTGTATAATACACTGAATACAACCCGGCGGGGTGTTTCCGTATCGTGTAACCTTTTAAACGATGCCTTGTTTAGTTACGATAATTGGGAATCTTGTATGTGAATTTTTTCATTGGACTCCAATTTCTTGAACAGCGACTACCTTAGTGTCGCTTGCATTTTATTCTTACTGTCTTCGCTGATAACAACGTCAGACAGTTCAAAGGTCGAGTACAAGTTTAAACGGAGTTGTGTCAGAATTGTACATAATTTATCGTTTCTCCAGCTTAGAAAGTACTTAATGGTTTCTCCGTTGGTGGTTAAAGTTATTTCAAGTCCCATACCAAAGTAGGCAGCCACTACTGATTAATGTAACGAGTTTGGAAAGCCGTTTAAGTAAGTGGTCAGAATCAGATGCGGTAAAGTGGGGTTGGGGTTAATTTCAATTATCATTTATATATAATTAATTAAGGGTATATATTCAAATATTCCTTTTTTTTCTCACTTAAAAAAACTTCGCCTCAGGATTTATCGAAATTTCGATAACGGCGTTGTCGTAGCTTTTAGCTGTGTCGAAAAAGGGTTAAATCGACGATATCGACTTGTCCATAACCATGAACCGCGAATGGGAAGAAAAATGCAATTTCGGATAAATTACCTGGATTCCTATTTCAATTACATGGATTTTCCAGTATCTGTACCGCGTGCACGTGTACGTATATTTCAAAACGTCAAAAAACTTCGAACCGTCAATGGGATTTATCAATCGATTCGCTGAAATCCAATAAAATTTCAATGGACCACGTGATTTCGCGTTCACGCACCGTAGTTCTTTTATCCATTCGTCTATAGGCCGCTCTCATTAACAAACTATTAAGCGCTAATTGGATATTCCAATTCGTACACGTTATACCAGCTCGCGTTATTATAACAGATGAATTCAGTGCGGATCAGCATTTAAGATACACAAAGTAGAAACCATCGACCTATGAAAATTCCATCACTTATACAATTTACCCCAATTCAATTTTTTGACTATCAACAGGACCCTTAACCAAAGGGTTCACAAACAGGATGAAAATGTTCCCTCCGTACCTAACGGCCAGGCAGACTACGTCCTATTCAAATCTTAAGACCAAGGGTCGATAGGGTCCAGTCTACCATAAGGTAACCCCATCGAGTGATAACTTCCCGACCACCCCTTATTTTTCCACGAAAATAATATCCTTATCACTCTGCATTGCCCGGGTAATAAGGAAAGCAAGGGTTAGGCATTACAACATTGGTCGTTTCCTATCAGGACTCGGAAACTCCTTTTGCCTCCGTTATCCGTTCTACCCCATGACCCACCCTGGATCCCCTTATCAGCAGTTACGTCTTACACGTGCGTTTCCTTCCCTAAACACAGAATGGAACCTTCGAAAAATCTGTTTGCAGACTGGCCTATCTTCGTCCCTTAGCCGGCCAATCGTTTTCCCCTGACGTATGTATCGACCCTTAGCCAATATTCATCCTTGAGCCCAGTCCTAGTCCCATATATCGAAGAATCCCAATCTACCGGGTGCTTCGCAAGCACGTATCTCATGCGCCACTTCAGCACTGTACTGTTTTTACTTTTTATTTTGCTAAAATTCTTTATCAAAGGTCAACACCGGGTCGAATATTTTAGAATCGCGTGGGCGAGAGTCTCACGA
>JARQSW010000778.1:143880-151380 GCA_030142375.1 Calameuta pallipes | reverse complement strand
TTACGTAACGATCTTACTTATCCGTAAATACATCTCTAAACACACGGCGATCTTACGCCTCATTTTATTGCCAACTCAGCAATGAAGTCTGCGCGTTCCATTTAGGTGCATTTCCTGTCGAGTGAAAACCATTACCACGTGCCCTCCGATAACCCCAAGTCTCTATCTCACTCTATCAGGAACGAGCGTTTCCTTTTCCTCGGCAGAAACGTCAGCCGCTACTATAACGTTGCTTCCTTACTGCCGCGGATTCCTAACTTGCTCGGCAATCGGATCCAGGATCTACGCGAAATGCCCTTTGCTATGGAGAAAACGGTTCTGGTATCTTTGCTGATCTAATTGGTGAGTTCGATAAGGCGAGGTCGATGCTTGCTGTTATTATTCGTCTATCTGCGTTTATCTGCGAGAGATAAGATGGCTATAAGGAAAGTGCGTATTCGCGTTAGAAATTGCGAATATAGATTCGTTGAAAAAAAGACATTTTTTTTTTTTTCGTAAATAAAATCACACTTATTTTTTCTTATGATTTCCTCTCCGGCGCAGCATCCGTCTGGGTCCAGTAGTGCAGATCTAATTTACATGGAAATTCAATTTGGTTACTCTTAAATCTCAACAGATTTTGTTTTTACGCTCTATCGGGTACATAATTTTTTTTTCTCCCGGAGGAATTCCGGGAAAAATCGATACTGCTGAACGAACCGGATAGCATCTTCGATAATGACTGGGGAAATTGCACGTGCAGATATTTACGAAATCGTAGGGATGGGGTAGCCGATGGCTTGTCAAATGCCCGGATTACACGGCACCTGACTGGCCAAACTTGAATCCGGGTCAATTACGATTTGAAAATCAGAGCGAGGAGAAAATGAACGGTAAACAATTTCTCTGGTCACAGTGACCAATCAGTGACTATAGATAATTTCGGAAAAGGGGTAAAAGACGGACGGGTTTAACTATTTTACGTAATTTTTGCCTTTTCGTTGGTACGTAACTCTGCTCCAATTAACACGACGGATGTCCGAACGTTGAACCACATCGGTAACGGATGTTACGTAATAAATCGATTACAGCAATCGATCGTGTTCACGCGGAACGATCGAACGACGCTACCCGAATAAATGCATTGATCGACGATATCTGTCTGGATAATAAAAGAAAAATTATTTATTTATATATTAAAAAAATTATTACTATTTGATAAGAGTTCCCACGGCAATTACCGCTTTACAACAGTTATCAGTGCTTTTCCCGAATTCTCAAAAAATTCTTCTCCCAGATAAACTCGTCTCAGAGAAAACTCGGTACGCCGACTGATTGGAGAAAGTAAAATTGAATTCCCGTATCTGGGATGCTGACGATTATCCAGCCAATCCAATAATCTTCGCTTCACTCAGGAGACTCAGCGAGTCCCAAGGAGCAGCAGCATCCCAGCTGGACCATTTATATGTAAAACCAAAAACACTCGTTCAATCTGCTTTCGTACCAAGAAAATCGCCCCTCGTCTTGACCAACATTGCCAATTTGACTGAGTGTATTTAATTAATTAAAAAAAAATCCCATAAAAATTTCCCACCATTCGCCTAGCTGCCATCCATTTTGAAAAACCCCCATAAGCTTCCCATGTAATAATCGGCAGCGCCTCAGTCAACGTGGAAGGAAATCATAATGACGTCCGACCTCGGTCTCAAGTTCGTATCGGGTATAACAAGTCGAAAAGACACGTGGGTCTTATTAGCGATATCCAAAGGCACCTGGTGAACGAGGATGGCGAACATTAAGCGCGTTCCTGGTCTCACAGCCTTCGGCTCGGGACGACAATGGACAATGACAGCCGAGCAGGCAGCCACAGAGACGTGGTCCGCATGTAATGCTGCCGCCTTATCTCGTATTCTCGTTATGGCATCTCCACACCGCACCGACTTTACCGACTTTACCGACTTGACCACGCAGGCTGCGTGGCTGCGCCCAACATTGAAAACTTTGCTATTCTGTTTACCGTGCACTCTGCTGCTCGCTGGATCCCGACGAAAGGCAGCCGCTACGCCGATTATTGTCCCTCTCGTCGTTGCTTTGTGCACCCGCCCTCTGTTATACACGCCGAGTCTGAGTCCCATTGCAATTTTCACTATTGCCACTGCACTACAGCCGTTTACAAAGGAAACGACGAGCGACGATCGTCGAAAGACAATATTGCGCGTGCAAAGAAATCTAACTACGGATCATTTACGCTGCTCGGATAATTTATCTTTCGGCGATCTTTACGCGCTCTTCGATCGATCGATTTAGAGGAAGATAACTCGATTTCAAGGTTACTCACAATTTTTTCCCGCATTTTCAGACTGGTTTTTTTTTTAAAATTTGTTTTTTTTCCTCTTTTTCTAAACGCTCGACGATACCCGCGCGAACGGGGATGAAACTTTCCTGGTTTGATGAATGCCCCTGCTGAATGGCTCTGCTGGTACTCTCTCAGGCCCCCTGTGGTATTTGTCTACGTGCGTTGGAACGTATACGTGACATCGCAGCAGGGTAGCTAATCAACGGATACTATACGCATGTTACGAGCTCGACACAAACATTCCGTTAATCCTTCGTCCTGGTATAAAACACGGGAATTGAAATTACTCTGCATGTGATAACGATGATAGTATGGGATTTTATAGCAGTGTATAGAGTATATGTGTGTGTGTATATATATATATTGCGTTCAATATAAATACCATTGAATATACGTAAGTGGAAATACTCCTTAAGAATTTAATAATAGACAAACAATCTTTCACGAGACAATTCGATATCGAATTGATAACGACCTTGATTTTTTTTTTAACAAGCATTCTCATACCTGAATATTCAATTAGTCTATTGAGATATCGATGCATAACGTCCAGGTACCATTGTACCGCGTGTATCAAGTGTTCAATTTTTATTGACCTTGATTTATCGATATTACTTTATATCGCCCGATCGATATTACGTATTAAATGGATTCCGTGTTAGCATTATCAACCTATGGCTGTTTTAAACGTTCGTTGGCCTCTTTTATGGCATATATATATCCAGTATATATATATATCCGGTATGTGTGATAACAGATGGAAAAGCACTCGGAGTAGAATCGAGCAGCGCTGGCGTAACGAAAGCACTGAGAACACTAGAGAATAAGTTGGGTCTTACGTAATAAAGAATTGAGCCAGCGATAAAAATAATAAAGACGACGCCCCGAGATGTAACAGCCAAGAGGCTCTTTGGTCTCCGCCATATCCGTCCCGGTGCACTCTGGGAACCGTTAGCGAATAAAACAAAGTGACACCCTCCCATGTCTTGATAATGGTGGACGAAGCTTAACGCCACTCATTTAGAACGATTCGAGGACAACGGGCAAAGCTGCTGGAGCTGGCTGCTTTCTACAGGGTGGCGAGTTCGAATCTCACCAACCTCAGAAAATACGAAATTCGTCTAATAAATGGTTCGCGGTAACCGCAACCTGTTTAAACTTCCCGCCGCAGCGAGCGGAAGGCCGCGCGAGAGTAATGGTGGTGGGAAAGGAGTTGCCGTGGCTATTCGGCTGTAAATTGATATTTTGAATATTTTTCAATGTCCGCGAGTTGTTTGTATATCGTAGAGCTTTTAGACAAATGATAAAATGATTCGATATCGAGTGAAGGATAAATATTGTTTTAGGGTTAAAATTTAATTATGCATTTTTCTTACTCACGTTTAACGTTATCCAAAGGGCTTTTATGGCGAATAAAAGTGATATTTGCGTGGGAATAAAATTTTTCTTATTGTATAAGCGTGCGTGATTTTTTGAAAAAATATTTAAAAATCAAACGAGGCGGGGGGGGGGGAAAGGTTTGAATTTACTGAAAATTGCGAAACGCAGAGCAGAGAGAAACTCGTTAATAATTTAAAGGGAGTTTCCTTTGACGTGAAAATATTTTACTTCAATTCGTGGAAAGGCACCAAGATATTCTTCGAACTGGAATGGGATGACTCTTATATTTTACCGGGTCAATGTCCTCGTTCAGCCCCTATATGTGTCTCGAGCTACCCCTTACTCTTCTCTCGAAACTTCAGGTTTACGAGGACGTTTAAACATTTATGGAATTTCTGAGAGGTTTTATATGACCCGTCGGGATCCTTCCAGGGCAATGAAGAGTTGGTCCTGGCTGTACTGTTGAGAATTTTAAGATTTTTCTCATACCGGCGAGACGGTATGGATGCCCTTTGACATTGGGACGAGATAGACGAAAATTATTACAGACACTGAGACTTCAACTTGGTATCTGTACACTTGTGCATATGTGTTCGCATACTCGTTTTAACGATTGAACCGGAAGACATTTTTGAGATCGATATAAATTTTGCGAATTTTTCATATTTTTCGCATTTAGAATTTTCTTAGAATCCGCAACCTTATTACGTTTTCGTCACTGTCATCGGCAAGACTCTGCGACTGACACGGATAACGATATTTTCTAAAAGCACGAAACAATCATTCGCTCAACCGAGCACCCGAGAAATTGATATATTTCTGCGATAGCAGGTTTCTCCGAGGAAAACTCGGTATCGAGGTAAAGCGCGACAGTTTTCACAGAATCTCTCGTCTCGGTTACGTGACGACGTGTATCGTTATCTCTCTGACAACTACTGTCAGATATTCGTGGGAATTTCATTTCGTTTTGTAACTTTCTATCGAGACGAAAAAAAAAAAGTCAATATTCAATTCCGTGGTAGATTTAACGCTTTATCGACATTCGCGTGGTCCAGACTCCACTAGTATAGGTATCCAGAATTGAAAAAAAAAAAAAGAAGTAACAATGACACGTTCAGGATAAAATTGAATGAAATATAGAAATAAAATTAACGGTGAAAAAAAAGGATATATGTCAATTCATTTTTATCTCGTTCGTGTCACTTTATCAGATCAATGTGTTATACAGAAATATATATATATATGTGTCTGATACTATTCACTTTACTAGACGAATAAATGATATAGTCCCATAGGACAAAAATATACATATATACACAGTGTCCCGATTGAAAAATCCACTTTACCATCTGCAGAGAAATTCATTCCCCTAGTGGTACGTAAGTGCATCGTGAGCTATCGTTATCTCGGCATTGGCTGCCCGTGACAGTAGAGTTCGCGTTACCAATTTCGTATTCCTATTCCGATTTGTAAAAATACGTGACGTTATCTCAGCGCAACAAAAATCCCTAGACATTCGATATTTCGCAGTCATACCGAGTCGGCGCTAGTGACCAGATACTTTTTCAATGTCCAAGAGAATGAAAAATCTGGGTCAATCGTCTATTGTTAATACGATGACATTTTAGGGATTTAACGTATAAACGTATCCCAGTACTGACCGTCACGAATTTTTCACTCTAAATGTCAATTTTATTTTCTGCACCCTTGCAGCCTCCCAAGTGCACGTGGCAAAGCCTCGGTAAATGGTAACAGTCTGCGAATTCAATTAAAACGAGGGTTCGCGAATCTCGATAAAGTTTTTATTTATTTTTCAATCGATTTTTCTTATCGCGTCTAATTAAATTTGTCTGCGCTCAATTAGCAGCTAATTGAATTTAATTATGCGATACACCCTTTCAACTTTCTCATTAAATATTTCACCCTTCAGTCTTCCTGTGCTCGTCTGCTTATCGAAATTATCATAAAACGTCCAATCTCCGACCGATCGATATCAATTGATCGATAGATCGATGCCAACACGTGGTACATTGAATTACCTTTCTACGCCGTGTATTTCAATTTCACGTGAAACGACGCACGGGTATCGCGGCATCTTAAATATATTACAACTCCGGCATACTTGAATAGCACCTCGTATATTTAACCGCTGCTTTCGCTCTCGTGAAATCAATTCGTTCGATAAGGAAAATTATAATAATAGTCGAAATAGTTTGAAAAAAATTTTATCTACGATTTAGATAACGAAATTATGCAAAGCGATAAGATATTTTCGAAAATTGTTTACACGGCGAATAAACGATGATAAGTTAATTATCGAAATTGATCGTGATGGTAATCGATATATTGCCGATGATAAAGAGATATAAAAGGTGTCAGGAATTTTAATGGAAAAAAAAAACAATATATGAAAACCGCCTTACAGCTGTATTATTATTATCAGTAATTAACATCTTCGGCTAACGTTCCACACTGCGCATACTGCACATTGGTTATATATGGACACTGGGTATATCTGAGCTGTAACCACATGTCCTACATACTGTAAAGGTATTAACGACCTAGACTAATAAATTTCATCGAAAATCAATATCCCGTGTAATCGCACGACCTCGCGAGACTGCGTAATAACGTAATGAGAAATTCACGTGAATGTGGGATACAGGACACGTACGAGCACTTGGTCATAATCATTTGTCATCATGTGTGAGAAGTCGTGCGAAAAGACACGCAAACCTCACAAGATACGTTGACTGACAGTTCTCTGTATATGAAATTGACACAAGCTGCTTATGACTTTAGTATGTAATAATTCAACTACAATAAAGAGAGAGGATAGATAATAATTTTTAAGACTTTTAAAAAATTGACATTAAGGGTGTTTTTTTTCGTATACTCCGTGTCTAACTTTTTCACGACGAACGTCCAGGGTACACACAATGAGTATATAGACTTAGCCTTAAAAAATTGTTGACGAGAGTTAATTAAAAAAAAATTAATTATCGATAAGGGTAGTCATTTATATTGTATTCTAAGACCTTGATATATATATAATTATTTACTGATTACTATAGTCTCATTATTATATATATATATATGTATATATGTTTGTCCTTTTTTTTCGACTCTCTCTCTCTCTCTCTCTCACTCTCATCTTCCCTTTCATGTCGCCCCAGGGCTACCAGGGACCTCTAGGAGATACTCGAGTGCTTCTGGACTCGTACAGTTTGCTAGCCTGACTCTCGACTGCGGTTAACGCGAACGTCGACTGTGCTCGAGAAGCACGTACAATTTTCATTTTTCACCACGATTGCATGTGAAGTGAACGATGACTAGACAGTTTTATGCGCAATATCTTGGCGAATGGGCGAGAACGGGGCAAATGCCAAGTGCGCCCGGGATGTTGCGAATTTCATGCGAGACGCCATTAATGTCCCGGAATTGCCGGTCATTACGAGGCATTGTGTCCGCGAGACTTTTTTAAAGCGAACAATTTAATCGGATGATCCTCGTGACTCGAAATCATTAAAGTGACCTATCGATAGTCTCAAAATTACCTACGTCTACGTGATACGTGAATTTCGGACTACATATATGTACGAGGGTGGATTGATAAGTTTCCGGCCTGACCAAGAAATGGCGCCACTAGGCCTACCTGAAGGTGGCATTCTATAGTACCATCCTTGGATAGCTTGTAGCTATAGTTTCAGCCCGATCGCCTTGCTAGTGTAGGTTTGAGAGCACGCTGAACAAGACGCCTCTGTGTTTTTCGTAAAAATGGAAAA
>JARQSW010000778.1:121658-143780 GCA_030142375.1 Calameuta pallipes | reverse complement strand
CATTAATAGACTGGAACACCGCTATGAGAAATGTATCAGCCTTGGAGGAGATTATGTTGAGAAATAAAAAAAAAAAATTTTAAATAACCTTGTTTTTCTTAGTCAGGCCGGAAACTTATCAATCCACCCTCGTATATACCTTTGTGCATTGTCGAATGATAGTACAAAAATTATTATACTAGTCAAAAATACTAGTCGGATTGTATTATGATGGTTGGGTAGTAATAACGATGGGTATTGATAAAAAAATTATTTTATACGGCCCATAAATGGAATCCTTGGAAATTAGTACACTTTGGTGATGGCAATCAATAAGTTCGTTATAGACGTTTTAGTTATGGACGTAATTAGTGAAATTAATCAGACTAGCTCATTAAAGTTGCTAATATTTTTTTTTTTCGCAAAATACGTGTAATTATTCAAATTTATATCTAATCGCCTTGTACAAGTATCTACCTGAAGACTTCCGAAAGATCCGCGTGTTTAAGGCTCGATGCTTTCGTTTAAATTAACATGAAAGAAACCGCCGACGTGAATCTTAAAATTTTATATACGGACTCAAGACGCGTTGCGTAATGGATCGCAGCTTTTAATTACTATGAGAATATGAATGGTCAGAAAGTTATGAATCCCGAGAGCAAACGGTTGCTCTTGCGACCATGAAGAATATTATTATACACTTTAATCTCCTGCGCAAACATAGACTCCGAGTCACGAGAGGAGCAGCAGCATCCCTCGTAAAGGACCACCCTTTTCGAAACGATCGGGCTCAGCCTCCCGGGAGTCCCTTTCGCCCTAAGTGTCATATAAAACTTGAGTCTCATCTTTCGCCCTTAATTTTTGTGCAAAATTTTGATGAAAAAAGAAAAATCCAAATATTTAAACAAATTTTAAAATTTCCGATCATCTGTTATTCGCAGCTGATCGCTCGTAAGGTAAACCAAGGATTCGACTCGTTCGAGCAATCCGATCCAATCGATCGATCGATCGATCGATCGATCGTTTATTAGGCGAGAGGCCGAGTGCGCCGTGAGTGTGATTGGAATTTTATTAATTGCCCGTTGCATAATTCATCTCGCGGAGCTCCCGTTCATAACTCTCGCTTGCAGAGTTGAAGGACTCCAAGAGACGAGGTACGAGTTCGTTTCGCGTTCCATCTTTCTTTTTTGTCGGGAGCCGCAAATTTGCACATAATTCCGCGGCATGCTAATTAGACGAATTGTTAATCAGCCAATGCCTTGTGTCCGTTCGATCGTACAATTCATTCTAAGCAATATTTTCCAAGGTGAACAGTAGCGTCTTCGTCTGGGTCGTTAAACCTTTGTCATTGGAAACGCGACGTCTGCGAGACTTAAAAAATTTTATGCGTAGCGAGGGACTCTAGAAAATATATATATATATACATATATACAACCAATGAAATATGATACGTCACGTAACACTTTTGCAAATTTACCTCACTCTGCCAATTCCCAGCGTCCTCGTAAAATCGACTAAGAAAATTTAAAAAAAAAACTCCTATCCTACTCCTCACCATTTATCTATATACATATATATCTTCCAAAATATTTTTTTATCCATCCCCCTTTTATAATGGTTTTAAAAAAAATTATTTTCAATCCTCAAACCTGACTTTCGAATTACCAAGCAACGTCAAAATTATCATGAGAATGGTTATACATGATACATTCGAGTCCGTTACTTTTGGCCCACCTGGAGTATATTTATCGGATGCCAACACGTATCGTATAGGCGTGACCCCCACCGTATCAATCTGGTTGGCCAAAAATAATTTTCTATCGCGGCTGCCCTATCGTTCCTCAGGATTATCGGGATTATCGTCTTCACCTTGAGAAGAATCTACTTGGACGATTGTATCGGTGCCGTTAATTCTGGCCCACCCTGTAGACTAGAGATAACCAAGTGCCAGATGGCCGCACATATATCCGAGGCGTGTCCGGCTAATATGACTGATTGCAATCTGTGCTGGAGCAATGTAAGGCTCACGCCTGTATTGTAGCCAGGCGGTGCAGCATTGCTGGGCAGACGCTTTAATAAATGGAGCCAGGCCGAGGTTACAACCTTCATCAGTGAAGATACACCTGATAGGATCGCCAATCTCGTCACGCCGCCAGCATCATTACCAAAGTGTCTACCACATTTTGCCACATGTTATACCTCCGGTCGCCGACACCTGCATCGTTTCTTGCTCTTCTTCCTCGAAAAATCTTACTGATAATGACTTTCATCGATTTTATCCACAGATCGAGACTCGAAAAATTTTGGTTATTTCGTCGAAATTATTCCTCGATCACTTTGTAGCCGTTTTTAGATCAAATTTGAAATCATTTTTTTTTTTTTTTCCATCGAAAATATCAACGCTCGATTGGGTGATTATAGCTGTAAAATGTATTAATTGACATAGCCAATATTTCAAAGTGGTTTGTCAATTTTCATGTATCTACCTACCCTTCTTTGTGACTGAGCCATTAATAATCGGCAGGATTCATTTTTATTGTCCAATAACCCCGGCGATCAATTCAATTCGGAAATTGATGCTTTTGCAATGCATTTATGTGCTTCTGAGCCGCGCAATATTCCGTGGACACGTGTGTATTTGACCCTGCAGGCAATACAAACGAAATTCAAAGCCCATTTGCTTGCTGCCGCAAGTATCGTATCTGTATCGATTTGAAAAGTTTGATTGAAAATAAACAAAAGCAAGTGATTAACGATGTACACAGTTTTTCCCATTACCTGTCTCTTTTGTGTTGAAAAATAATCGGTTATCAATGCGCCACATCCCTATTTATCGATCGCATGCAAATTCTGTGACCGATTGACATTTCTTTTTGAATTTTATTTTAGCAAAATTTCAAATGAAACGCTATCGTCCCTTTTTTATTATTTCACAGCATCGACCCTGCACTTCCATCCAGTTGAATAAAAAAAAAATGTCAACCCATTTAAATATTTTCAAAAAAATACTTAAGCGCTCGTAAAACGATCCAGTCGCGATATCTTTGTCGAAAAATGACTTATGCAATTTTCTAAACGACAACGTTACTCCCCTTGCGTCCTATCTAAATAGAAGATGACTGATATGCAGAAACGGACGCGTAACGTCGCCCAGCCAGAGGACGAAGATTAATTTCACAATCTGTATGCAGTGATCGAAGTAGCGCTTATGCCCATTACGCGTGGCTTGATATATGCATTTCGTTTAAAGAAACGCGGCAAACCAGCCATTGGATAGGTTGAAGCATTATTAAATAATAGAGAACGCGAAGCTCGGTATGAATTTTAGATCGACTGGGGGGAAAGCCCTGTGTGCTTGCAAAGCAGCACGCTACGTTTTGCAAACACGTACGATCGATCGGTTTCTCGTTCCTCGTGCGACTGAGGAAACAGAAGATCGGTGGCTGCCACTCGTACAACAATATATCGGCTTGCAAGTTCCAGTTTCTCCACGTACGTTGTAACCGAGTGATAGGAAAATTCCAAAACCTTATTTACTATGTATGAAATGAAATGTAAATCGTGAAAAAAAAGAAAATTTTAATGAATTTTTTATATTTTTCATTATCAATTTAATCTCAATATTTTATTATGCATCAGGTACATGCGCCGACTTTAACTATACACGATTGTACTATACATCATGAGAAACTTCTGTTAAACAATATTTCTCCTTACTTTGTTTCAGGTAAGATTCTCATCCTCGTGCGTGATCTGCATTCCAGTTCAGAACGAAGTAACGTACGGTAAATCATAACACGCCCCCGTTAATATTTTTTTGATTACCATTAAAGGCAACAACGTTTCCCATAAACGTTACGGGGATTTGCATCGATAAAAATCCATAGGCAAACAGCAGACTCAGCAGGCATCTAACCGGACCCATTGTCGTTCTCGCTCGATTCTCCGTGTCACTAACAAATGATGGGGCATGTTTCTCGCGAGATGTCACTTTATATCAGTAAGATAAATCGTCTTGCTGTCGCTCGACAAAACGGGATTCCCCTGTTGAACTCGTTACGATTCGTAAAAATCGTCATGGATAAGCCGATAAAGTTTCACTCACAATGGTCGTCACGTCGCAATACTAGAATGACTTTACAGGGAACTCTCAGAATCTTCTAGTACATCTTTATATATACATATACACTACATACCTACCGAGAAAGATGAGCGATAGGCCAGCCACACCGCTACTTCGAACCGACTTGTTATTGTCGAGATATCTTTTCTTTTTACGCCTTTTTCCATTTTCTCGTCCAACGAATCATATCCTCTGACCATTTAAACACGCGACTGAAACCGTTACGTGGAAATATACAGGCCGAGGTACGCGGCGTGACGTAGCTCGAGCGATGAGAATTTCAAAAGAATTTCTTCTTAATAGTTTTTCATTCAAATGTTTATTCATCCATTTCGCGACGCAGTGCCAATTTCGAAAAACGTCTCGAGGTCATAGTTCATCGGTATACGGTAATGAAATGTCACGTGGAAACTTTGATAGGCCATTAGGACACGGCAGAAAGTGTGTTTCCCGTGTCGGCCGTGTCGCGGCGCTAGAGTCGACTTCTAACGAGCTGTTTGCTCGAGCGTACGTTTCAGCATTGCCGCCAACCTAACTTACGTTCTGCCTGCTGGTTAAGACCTGAGGACAGTACAAGAGTTTTTTCGAGTGCACTAGAGACGAGACGCGGCCAAGACTTCGCCAAATGACTGTCAGTCTGGCATTAGAAGTATAAAAAGTTGTTTTTCTTAAACGCTGCAGTTTCCGCGATGTGCACATATAAAACCTAATGCAACGTACATACAGAGAAAGTTTTAATCACAGACTTACTAATGCATAGAATTAACGTAAAGTGGAGTTGCGGCAAATCAATGGATAGTGCTCTCTAATCAATTCCAGCACTGCAAGCATTTGTTACACTCTATATGTATACGTATACTGTGTAGCAGTGCGCGTGCACTCAAACGAAAACAACAAACAGCACAATGCATCCGAATGCACTGGGAATAATCGTTAAATAAACCAAAGCACTTCTCTTGTGATTCCAGCAGCTACAATTATTTTGTATTAGCAAATATTGTTCCCGGAGAAAAAGTAGTTGAAAGAAATGCATTCCAGCTGTACGCCGATGCATTAACGCGCTGTAGACTCAATGTAAAACGCGTATCTCGTGGCAGAGTCCGACGTACAATGCGTTATCTGGAGATTTTGTGCGTCACAGTGAGCCCGACTCCTGGGTGGTAGTTCGTAATTACCATAAGTCGTGAAATATGACTTGATGATGACGCGGCTGTGTAACAAATGAAACATAGGTCTGTGGGCATTGTGTTCAGCTGTGTATGATGTTAATATAATTCGTTTGTATATGTATAGTACATGCATAGAGACTATGTAACAATTTTCTCACCGTTGCCAACCCATAGAATTGTCGGCGTGAAGCAAAGAGATTGCCCGTCGAGTGAACCCACCTTGATCGACTTGCGTAATTCGTAATTATGAGCGTACTTGAAAAATATTGAGGACGCTGCGTTCGTTGCTTTCATCCGGTTGTCTCCTGATATGGAGTCGCGCGTGTCTTAAAAGTTTCAGTTCGCAAGGAGACCAAGGAGCCAGGAGGATGCCGGTATGGAATTTTATGGCTTCTAGGGTTGGCTGCGATTTAACGATGTGGAAGTAAATCTTGCCGGAGTAGGAGCGCTTTGCAAGAGGAATGTTAACCTGACGAATTTATGCGTTGTAAATAGTTTCGCGAAGGTCCGACGATGGACGGGAAGACGTTGGTTCTCGAAAGATTTTAGGACGACGGACACGCACGTTCATATCTGCGTGGATATTGACCATTATTTTCGTATCCCTCCTCCTATCGAAACTCGTGTATGGCACTTACTTGCGAAGTCGTAAAAGATTACGCACGATCCCCCAACAAGGAAGCTGTAAAATTCGCTGCACAACGCGTGCAATTTCGATTTGTGGAAACCCGAATAGCAATCGCCGTAGCAGCCAATATTCTCAGTGAACAGCGCCGATCATGAGAAAGATTAACGGACGAGCGGAGCGCTGTGCGCATGCGCGACAAACATGGCGCCCGTCTCTCGTCCGTCACGAAGCGCTCGATAAACATTGTTTTATAATATGTATTATGCGTGTAAATATGATGAAACTTTATGTGAAAATGTGCAAGTGGCTTTAAAGTGTAGTTTAGTATTATGCAATCAGAAGAAGCCATGCCGTTAACAATACTTTGCAACCTTAGGGAACCTGGTGTAGTCAAACCGGTGAGTAAGGTTATACTCGTAGATTGTATGGCTATTGAGTTTGAGTAAAAACTTTTTTCTGCTATTGCTGCTACTGTTACTACTACTACTGATACGCAACAGTTCTCTGTAATGTCAGCTGACTAATCGCGTATTCTAGTACGCACCGATGCGAGCCACTGAGAATTTCGCATTCTCTTGATTATTCACAGGCCATATTCCTACGTTCGCTACGTTTACGCCTCGTTTAGAGAAATTCGTCGTTAAACCTATAGTAATTGGCTGTAACGGCAAATGCCGGGAACATGTAACTCGTGAAATTGCATGCACCTTCGAGTACAGAGGATTTCAATTGAAAATCAAAGCGAGGCAGATTAATGAGCGTTTAAAACGGATTTTATGCAATAGACGCAATGCACGTTTAATGGCATCAGCCGAGTTCCACATTCTCCATTCTTCAGGAGCCATTGTCGCTGATTATGAGACTGCAACGCATCGTTAGATTCAAAGAATCAGTTACATCTGTACGATCTCATTTATAACTAAAAAAAATTGTAACCTGTGCACCATTCATTCTATATGAAAAAAAGGCTTCTGTATCTGATCTGATTTATCTCGACAAGTTTATCGTGTTTAACGTGATATCGCAGTTTCCTTTGGTCCATCATTATCGCATCACGCTGTCTTCTTGTGCGAACTCTACGTCTCTATCTCGTTAAAGAGGCGAATACAAATGTGTCCCGTCACTTGCTTTAGTCATACGTGTCGTTTCTTCTTTGATGCCTGAGCACTCTCGGTCACGCTAGATTATGTGTGACAAAAGGGGACAGTTGTATAGCCGCACCTCAACACGTATCTACGAAGACGACAGGAATTAACCGAATCGTCTTGCACTACTTTCGAATATCCTTTGTTGCAGTTTCGCAGTACCACTGCAATTTTGCAACAATGGAAGAAGGATTTTTTTTCTATAATTCTTCATTAGCGTAATACGAGGTCGTTAATTTTATAAGGTGTATTCTGCACAGTTACTTGCTAACGTAAAATACGTTATACACCGCGGCAATTTGAATTTTCCTCGGTGTAGCTCAGATCGTTATTCCACGCTCTGTATATTGCATTAAATGAACTTTGAAAAATTGTGGAAAAAAAAGTTCCTCTGCTTAAATATTCGTCACGTTATACCTTTATAATGTATTGATTTCCATTGAAAATCCCTACCGCGTAAAGTAACGTCAGACACTCAGGTACGTTTTAAGCTACTAAAATCTCGTTATCACCCAACGGTTATCGAGCAAACCTAGGCTCAGGCGATTCTCTGGTCTTTTTTTTTATCCTGCCAAATTCCAATAATCCCTCGCGTATTAGGGGTAGATCCTGAAGAGAAAAAAAAAAGAAGAAGCACCGCACGAACATTTTTCCACCCTGATCAGTCCGCACTAATTGGAAATAGAAGGAGCATTAGGTAGGCGCAGCCCGTAATGAAAATCATAGATAATCTCGATCAATCAAAGCTTAATTGCATCGATCCAAAAATGCGAAACAATTAGACACAGATTGACGCGAGTAAAAAAAAAAAGTCAAATCTTTCTCCCCCTACAGCGAACCCACGTAACTGCAACTGCCGCAAATAATCACAGTAACTTAGAGTCTCTGTCCTTAATTCACGAACACCGCGGCGACCCTCTTGATCCGTGGCGAATCCGAGCCAAAGTCGTTTATCTTGTCAGTCGAGTACCCAAGATTTTCCCTTTCGCTCTTAAAATTGGATGCATTACTCTTGCCGCAATCTCCCGAGCCCACTCGAGATTCCGCTCGAATCAGCACACCCCAGAAAACCCACACGCGTGCCCTAATGACAAAATGATTTTACATCATCGTCCGCGACGCAAATGATTTCGGACACGTTAAACCACACCGCGCTCCCTAATCCGAGCAACCATAATTTCCCATGGTAAGTACAATTTCATCTCGTAATAGACCTACTCAATCTTCCTCAATCGGTCCGTGCGCTTCGCGCTGCACGGAAGATGCCTGCAGATGAGACGTGCTGAGCTTGCACTAGGATCAGGAAACTACACAGGCGGATAATGCATTGCGCAAAGTACACAGGGGGTTGAATGAAAAATCCACAGGAAAAAAGGGAAGGAAAACGACACCGTCGAGACAGGAAATATAAGCGGGGGGTTCGGAGGGGCCAGAGGGGGGGTTATTTTTCAAAACATTTTCTTTCTAATTTCTTTTTTTTTTCTTCTTCTTTCTTTCATCTTCCCCACCGTCGAGGCTATTAACCGTCAGAGTGCGGGGCGTAGCTCCACGAGGCGCTTGGTACTTTGCAGACGTGTACCATGGAACTTTAGTGCTTCGCAAGTCCACGGAGTTTCATGACGGCCGATTAACATCAGGCGGGATAGCACGCAAGCTTGAAAGCGCACTCGGCAAAATAGAGACTAAGAAGAGCTTCCGAGAGACGCTTTAATACGCTGCAATGGCCACTAAACGGCGCATTTATGATTCCGGGCTTTAGCGATGCGCAAGTATACGAAACGGAAAGCTCGAGTGGACGACATATACTATATGTAAACCATTAAGTATAATGCGTGGAGGGAGAGAGTGCTTTTTCGATGATGATAAAATATTTAAATTATTTCTTTACCTTCCAAACTTTCCCCCAATAAATTTTCAAAGCCGATAACAAATTTTAATGAAAATTTTAACGATCAGATACATACTGTGCGGGATTCTCGACGGAGATGTTTGTGTAAAAATTGTTTTTTTAATCCAAATTTCTCCTTCGCTAATATTCGGCGGAATTTACGAGCGAAAATAATCAATGCTCAAAATCAATATTTCAAATTGCTCGAAGGTACTTGGCCACGCATATCTCGGAAAGTGCATTAATGAGCTACTAGGCGCGCCTGATAGTCCTCAATCATAATACACGGAACAAATTGAATTACCAGAGAGGAGCGTTCGCAGCCGTAGATATGATATACCGGGTGTCCTGTATATACGTATATACAGCGTAATATATATTACGGCCCTGGAAAGTTCAGGAATATAGATAGGAGGTTCCCTCCTGTACTTCATGCCGATGTTTGCAGGTCTAATTATTTATTCAAAGTCGACCAGCCACTCGTGGCAGATCATAGAGAGGAGAAAATCAATGACGGCTCACGTAACTAGTACGAAATACAGCAATTAACCACTAATCCAGACCAGAAAGTTTTACGTTTAATTTCAAAGTATTTTAATCACTCCGAACCACTGGACGGACCGGGAGAGTGATCAAATGCCAAAGTTTCGCGGGTTCCGTTGCGGTTTCCGGATCGACGTCTTTGGGCGTCGGATCGACTAGTTTCGAGAGTTCCAAGTCCTCAGGAAGTTTCCTCCTTTCCTCGAAACGATACTCCTTTAAATAATTCATTTGAAAATCGTTCTTCGAACTAAATTGCAATTTTCAATCAATAGAAAAAAAAATTAATGAATTACCATATACTGTATATTTATATATGCGTATACATATATGTATATTATGCACTGTATATTTCATTCTCTTTTAAATTCCACCGTAAGAGATATTCTCGGTCCTCGTAGTCACGACCGGACGTGAAATTAGCATTTTTTTTCTATTTCTTCGATGACGTCTTTATTTTGGCAAATGACCCGAACTGTTGCTAAAAACCATCAGGAACTATGAAACTCTGCCGGATGCCAACTGTAGTTCTGAGTTGCTAACTTCACAATCGTCTCGTTGCATTCTATCCCAGCTGGGACCTGCATCTATTTAAGGACCCGAAAGTCATCTTAACTGACTATGCATGCGAAGATAAATTTAGCCGTATCACTTTGTCACGCTCGCCAGCGCGCGCTGGACCATCTCGTTGGTCTATTAAAAATCATGGATAATTAGTGTGCGTCTGTCCCATCATTGTCACGCCTCGTCCCACGTGCTGGATTTAAATATAACGCACGAAACAATGGTGGGCGTGGGACGAAAAGGTTTTTCCTTTATTGCTATTACAAAGAAGCCATATATATAACGCCTATTAATGTTCATCGCTCAAAGGGGGTGGTTGCTCGCAGTTTCATTAAAACGTAACAACATGGACGGAGAGGCGGGGGGGGGCGACCATATTCCGATAACCTGCAACCAACAAAATTGCTTTTGTAAACCTGCTGTTCTTGTTTCCTCTCCTGATTTCTCAATGAAATATATATATATATGAAAAAGGACTATATATGGTGCTGGACCCCGTGCTACGTTTTCTCCATTGACAGATACACGTTGCCGGATTGATTTGATCTCCGAGAAAGATTCCGTAGAGTTTGTAAATTTATAACATAGAAAATACTAGGAACGTTCTTGTCTACCAAGATAAACAATACTTCTTTGTTGGTTTGACTGCATGAAAGAAAATGATGAGAAAAAAATATGACTAACTGTAACAACGTACGAGTTGGAATAATACATGAGGGATTTTGAAAAAGTTACCCGTATGAGAACTTTGTTATTTACTTATGAAAGTCCGTCGGTGCTGTACCGAGTGGGGTTAATGCTGCCTGGAAGCGTCTTCGTTCAGGTTTATCATTTTCCTGGAAAGGAGATACTAGGTTTTGCTGGACGCGTGGAAAGCGAAGATTAGATCCGACCGCCCCTCCTTCGGACTGTTATACGACGTTCAAATTCAGAGTGCGTGATAAAATGGGCAACGTTGCGAAAATTTGTTCAAAATCGAAAAAACTTAAATTTACGTAACGATTATCAAAAGTATGACGTAACTTTGGCTTCTTCGTTAAAGCACCGTCGTGGCATATAAGTTGTTATCGATTGTTCGTGAGATCGAAATGCCGGATTGTCTCTCTAACAGTTGCATACAGTGACATTCTTTTCTTAAGAGCTCGTAGAGATCGTGACCAATTAAGGGATACCAGAATATATCCGTATTGAGATTAAATTGATTTTCTGTTCTGATTTTCTGAACAGAAAAGAAATTTTTTTTTTTTTTTACGAAAATATTCATTTTTCAGTAATTCCAGACATGGAGGGAATTTGGAAAATATTTTTTTTTACGTTTTTCTCATACTCGTGCCTTTCAGTGGCTAATCGATGTTTTTCTCAACTTTCAGACCCCACTCGAATTTTGTAAAGAAAAACGTGAATATCTCCTATCCATGTGGTCGGGGAGATTCGCGGGGGATGATTCCTCCCCGGTATCGAGGGACATAAAAATTAAATTGAACTCTGACGTAAGCCCAGCATCCCTGGATGGTGCTTGTCAATGTTGTTAATCTCGTTATATCCAGTGAATACATTGGATATCAGGTTCTCGCATGAGGGCCTTTAAAGAGGTTTGACATTGAATGTAATCTACCACTATTGACGTCGTGTTCGAAGGGATGCTGGCGGCTCCATATTCAAGCGCGGAATCTCTCTCTATTAGAACGTTTCGAAATTGACAGTATCGGAAAAAGTGAATCGTGGAAAAGTCTTATCAGAGAATGGTTAAAAAAAAAAAGTACCAAAATTCAACCTACACGGTATATTGGAATTTTACCCCAATTACATAAAATCTGTATCAGTCCAATTAGTACGTTTGGTCTATCCGTTAAAAAAAATTTTTTAAATTAAACCAGCTACAATTCATGTATAAAAAAAATCATCCCTTTTAAATCTCCCTTCGTGCAGATCGAATCGAGTTATCAATTTCCGACAGCTAATACCCAGGCTTATCTGATATCTGGAAGATATGGTTAACGAAGAGGGCAAAGGTCGACTCGTGAACCATGTAACTGCGTCGCCCACTTGACCACCTAATTCAATCCAGTTGACGAGTTCGGCCATCATCGCCAGGGAGTTTCTAGCGAATCTCAAAGTTTGAATGAAGGTCTGGTCAGGTCTCGTGGAGAAGAGGCAGGTCAGGGCAGGTCAGGGCAGGGGAGTTGAAGAGGAGTAAAGGTCACTTATGTAAATCAACGAATTTCCCAACAGATCCTGTCTTCGTCGGCGAGCAACGTCCGACTGTTTCAAGTGTGACTGCTGGACTCTTCAGCTTCTATCGTCCATGTCCGTCGTTACACGACTTTCGAAATTGGAACGTAAAATAACAATAACCCAAGGAAAATCCTTGAAATTGGACGCCTTGGACGCCGTGAAAATCGTCGAAAGGACGTTGCGCCTTGAAAATGTGGCGCCTTTCATCGAGCGTAATCGCGCGTCCAGTGACCAAGTGTCCGCGATAAAACCTGAAGGAACTTCGGTCTGCTAGTAAAATCACGACTTAAAGTGGACTGGATTTATTATCGTTAAGAAAGCACAGACAGGGTGGGTCTTGGGTACTGATAAGAGTGGAATGAAATTTTCAATTTTTTTTTTTCATTTTTTATATCGTTCCTTCACTCTTTATTTACGAAAATAATAATAATTCACAATTTTACTTATATCAGGCCAATCTTATCATCGACTACGGTTGAGTAACTGGAGCTTCGTAGACGCGACTGGAATACGAAATTCTCCTGTAACTAGTACAGTACCAATATTATTCCTCGTTATTAATATTTCACTGACCAGTCCAGAAACTACCAATTTGCTTGCACTAATTCCAGCTGATAGAGTTAACCAGTCCTGGTGGAAGTACCTGTCCTTAGATACGACGTTATCATAGAGAATTTGATATTCCAAAGTTTCTACGGATGAATCGATATTTTATATTAATCGAAAATCGAAATTTCATCTGAAATTGATTTGGGATTGGTATGTATTCGCGGTCACGTAGATCGGCTCTTCTTGTATGTGCCGAAATAACCACCTGTATTATCTTCGGATTAAATCAAACTGATAACGATAAGAGCCAGTGAGCTCTCTAAACTTTCAATTAAAACGCTCTGGCGCTTGCTGGAAGGTATCGTTAAACCTTATATTAATCACGTCGTATATTCGCGCTCCGTGTGTCTGTTTAAATTTACTCAGATAATCCGTCGCTGCCTTATCTCGTCTGATTATTATTTACACCCTTCATAATAATAATATCCCCATAATCACTGTAACAAATACTGCGTTCCTTATCGTGGACGAAAAAAAAAATTTTTTTGTCCAATAGTCACGCGATTGAATCTTTTTGCAAAAATTGATAAAAAAAAAATATTTTTCATTTACGTCGGACGTATACGAGTTAAATTTTATTTCTTTAAAAAGGGTTAAACGATATTACGTAATCCGTATGTTAACGCATGTACATACGTGGTGCCTCGTGGGCAGTACATTCACCAGATTGAAATGTGACAATGATCTTGACCTTGGCATTGGCCTTTTGCACGAGCGAAAATGGCACGTCATTCCAAACAGCCAAGTAACAGACAAGACACGACGGACATCGGAGATCGTATAGGCTGGTTTACAGCAAGCGAATTGCCCAGCGTTAAATTTTAGAGACATTAAAAAACGGCGATAATTACGATTCTCCGGTCCCCGTTTGCAGGTGTAATTAAACGTCGTGTCAACCATACGATTACAGGATCCGTTGAGCGAGGCCCAAAAGAAATTCAATGATCTCGTACAGTCGATGAAAGAAAGAATTGAGTAACCGGTTATAAAAAAAGTACAGTCAATCCGGACACTATTTTTTTTTTTTTTCTAAATAACGTTTATAGCCAATCTTCGATCCGGTGGAATGAAATCGAAAATTTGATTTTTTTTTTTGGTTTTCCTTCCTCGTTCTCCCCTTACATTGACTCCTTGAATGACGGGACACGTGCATCGTTACTACGTACTTTGTATTTATATCTCAATTTACCTGACAATGCCTCCCACACTTTTTGTATGCAAAGTACGCGCAAGGATGACGTACGATAATGGGGCTGGTTAGGTATGCAAGGGCGAGAGGAAGGGGTCCATTGCGCACGCGCAGCTCATGCGAGACGTGTGGGCGTATCAACTGGTACAGGATACGCAGCATCTCTTGGAATCATATATCTTCGCTGCGTACGAGAGAGCCTATGGACCAAGGTTCCGGAGGCTGGGACAAGAAGATCATCTGGACCCACGTTCCTGAGTCTTGACGAGGAGCTTCCACTCTTGCTGTCTTTGGAAACAAGTTTCGATTTACGTCGCCTGGATCAATTCCTCATTTACTGAAGATCGCCACCTGGTTACGCAACCCGTGCAGCATCACTTAAAAAGATCTCTTGGTACGAGATTCGCTCTGCGTCATCTCGAGTATGAAATAAGAATTAATTTTTAAGGTTTATTCGAAGGATCTGATAGTCAGTTAGCGACGGGTTGCGTAATTACAAAATAGAGATAGTATGGCACAGCTGGTTACGATCGAAGATCAATGATCTTTCGCCCACGTGCTGGCGTATATTATACCGAAGTGATAATAAGGAGCGTTTCGTGCGTGCGATATTATTATTATTTTTCATAGGATTATGTACCCGTGTCTAATGTCTGTTACTAATGTGTTTTTCATGGTGCGCCAGTGTGTGCGTATTGATTTATGCTACTCTATCCTCATCAGTGTGAACGTAGCTTAATGCCTCGATGCTAACTGCCGGCTCGCGCATTCCACGCACTTGTCAAAGTGTCTGCTCGGCGAACGGCTGCTTGCCGGCTATTAATTAAATATCTCTTCTTGGAATGGCGTCATTTGACTTGCGTAGTTATGCGGATAATCATCCTAAGAATCGTAGGTTATGGTAACAGCGGTACATAACCTACAACGTGACAGTAAAAAATTAGATTTTCAAATTTTCTTTTTTTTTTTTTGCAATTCTTCATTTTACTGCGAGGCGGTACACGCGAAGTTGAAAAATTTTAACTAAATGACATTTACGAAATATATCGATACGTAGACGTGAAAAAAAAAGGTAAAAACAGGAAAAAAGAATTACTTTAATCCAATCTAATTTATAAGAGCACGAAGTATACCCCGAGGGAGCTAAATTGTTTCGGTCTTTATGTAAATCATCTACGTGACGGACTAAACCTTTTTAGGACGTCGCGACGCTTCCTTCCTGTCGGATGAATTTTCGTTACATAAGGAATTAGGATATAAGGCGATACTAAAGTCCTGAAAATTACTGGCTAATTTGCTCTCTGCTGTATCTATTACGATTTCCTCGCTACCTTCCCTCTGCGCGTATTAATTTATTATCAGAATGATAATTAGTCTACGCGCCTAAAGGTCCGTTCATACCTGCCTTCGGTATTTCTTGGCACTTCGCATCGCTTCGTAAGGAGCTATGATTATCTGCTCGGTCCAGATGCATAAATCCTCGGTACTATATTTCCAAAGCACATCTCAATCTATGGGGGGTTCTCTGCTGTTAATGACGCGATAGCACGTTAACGGTAATACATATGTTGCATGTCGTTTCCAGTGCAACAGGCATATCAGATTCATACACGCTGCGCGGCATTATGATGTTGCGGAGAACTTTATTGCGTGCGATATTCGCATACGCTCGTCGTAACACCGACGAACGTTGAATGAGAAGTGGAAATAAAATTTTTTTTATTTATCAGGCAATTTTTCAAAATCTCTAAAATCATACGCATAACATATGTCATTTTTGACGAACAATTACAATCACGGTTAATTAATTACTTTAATCCTCGTGTATGCCCATATTTTTGTAAAATTTTATTTATAAATTTCAGCAGTATCGAAATACGCGCGTAAGGTTGGTACAATGGATGAAAAATTAGTGTAAAAAAAAAGTTTAACGTAAACTCATTTTCTATAGAAAATTGGTACAGTCAATGGGAAAATTTATAATGGCCGATACGGGTATCTCGGGTACGTTGCTTCATTAACGGGAGCATTTTGTATCCTCTGCATATTTGGTACATTGTGTTTATCTCCCCACCTTCTTCTCGTACCCCCCATATCCCCTACGATAACCACACACGCGAACGCGGTATTAATTTGCATCGATTTCAGCCGCTCGAGTTTAATTTGCTTTTAGTTAATTGCAAAACGGCCAAAGTATTAAATGGAGTATTTATCTATTTAGCCGCAGTGGACGACATCATTTAGCATGCTGCTGGGGACTCTCGGTTTGCATTCGTTCACCGGATATATAGACTCTGCTGTGAATTGTTGCGCATGCGCCGGGGCTCCACGTCGAATCTATACTGTACGGCAGTATCGTAAATTTCGAGGAAATCGTGGCCGGCTTAATTGCACGGATTCCGAGTCGGCGGTTAGTTAAATACCGCTCTTGTTTATAACGACATTTAATAGCCAGTCAGCAATCCTTGCGCCACTTGCAGAAAGTGCAACGCGTGACTCGACCTCCCTTCGATTTCTTTTAACGTCTGATTATAATGGGCTGTGCGCGCGATAAGAAGGCAGGAACGGGAGATGAAAAGGAGGGAGACGGAGAAATAGGATTACGGATGCTGAGAGACTTTACGATATTTCGCAATTAAGATAGAGCCTACGTATATAAATATTATCATACTCTTCTTCCCTATGGATGATCGATGGCAACTTTTTTTTTTTTTAATTTTTACGTAAATCCCACTGTGATTCTAGATTGTCTACTGATATCATTAATCAACCGTGTTTACCGTACTGGATGCATTTCAGGATCGAAATGCATTTTGGATGCATTTCTGGGATGCACTTTGCATTATATCGTTTTAATATTACAGTGTTAGTCGAGTATCAAAAATTTGAAAAATTAATAAAAATGCATTTTCAAAATGCATTTTTAAAATGCATTTTCAAAATACAGTATCGAGCATCCAAGTGCGTTATGGGTGATTTTCAATTTTTTCTTTTTCTTACAAAATATCAAATTAACCTTATACCCAGAAACACTGTAGACGCAATTCGTTCCCCATGCAAATCGACTGTAAGATTATTCCGGGCGGTCCGGAGCAAGAAATTCAGCTGGAGGCTGATATACATAGCCAGCCGATCGCTGCAGTGCAAATGCAGTGTGTACCGATGCGCGAAAAATTTGTCCGGTTTCCCGGCATTACGCTCGGTCAGCTAAGATCGAGCGATGCAGTCAAGTGGTTATGCCAGATGCAATTGTTTGCCCAAGGATTTGCATAATAACACATCTGCCACCTGAATGAGACTCCTTGCCAGTCATCGAAATGTGACTTATGGTCGCGTCTGCTGTGTACTTAGCATGATTTCTCCATGATTATTTCAAAACAAAATCGTCCGATCCACGCGCAACAAACGATTCTATTATCAGTCGACTTCGTACAGATGCATCTTATTATGCGATAAGCAGGATGCAGCTCGTGTGCATTTCTGCAGGCAGGAAAAGGGACGCGAGCTATGGAGAGACTAGAAAAAAAAAAAAATTAATAAGTGTACATGAGGATTCTGGAGGATCGGACGGGATCTATAGATCCTTTTTATGCACCAGCTGCCCAACGTGCCATAGTGATTAAATAGATAATTGCTGCAGGTAATTTGCCAACTTCACGCGGTATGCGTCCGGACTGAAGAAATATTTTGCTTGGGATGCTGACTCTGTATTTAATATTGTTTATGACGTTTTATTCTCGTACTTCGAAATCTTCGGATTCCAAAAAGATTTCAGTCTGCTGGATTTTATTTGTCATTCCGATTTATCTTCTGAGGAAACAATTTTCACGTTACGTAACGATAAGGCGGTCGCGATCCGTGAATGGAGATTCGCCTTCATTTTTATTTATACATATATGTATACTGTATGCTAGGTATGTCTGCGCAACGTGGTATGTCGTCCTTATCCTTCGCTACCATAAAACTAAGAGTGACATAACCAGTCTTACTACTTGCAATCTAATAAAGATTGTGGTTAGCTTTGCTTGGTACTTTGGTCCACGTTATCTGAATCTCGCTGATGATATTCATAAGGAATTATGGTTCCTCGTGCTTGGATTATGTATTCGCTGCTTTATGATTCGAATGTAACGAGATGCGCGCGAAAATAGTTTTATGCGCGTACTGTACGCTGGAAGAGTAAATAACGTCGGTGTGTAGGAGGCTTAATTTTTATTTATAAAAAATATTTTTTTTTTTTCAGTACTATAGATGTCCGTGGAAAATATTTAAAAACCACTCGCGTCAACTACTCGAGGGAAAATCGAATCGTGCTTTTTTTACGTATAAATTCAAGTCAAGAGGATATCCGAAGACGATAATGTTCATCGTATCGGCGGGGCACTTTTTTTTTTGATATCGAAAAAGCACGAAGTAATTTTCGACTTATGCTAATACCGAACACTTAAAGGATAATGGAAAATGGGAAACGTATCCGTTGTTAAATTTTAGCCGGGCTTTTTGCACGTTACGTCTTCATTGTTGCTGGAGCTTATTTATTTTTTGCTCGTGATAAAAAAAATTCTGATAACAAAATCAAAGTGGATCCTTTCGTTGTCACTAGTTTTTCTTGTCTTTTCTTAATTTTTTAAAGCATCGATCGCTACGGAATTTTATTGCGATATTGATTTATCCTATACTTTTCTTTTTTTTTTTTTCCAAAATGCTAAGACACAAGATTGGTCTAATTTTTTTTTTTAAATCTCTTCATTTGAATCGACATTGTAATTGCTCGATATATCAATGGGAAATATATTGCTCAATTCTAATTCCGCGTGCAACGCGAATCTATCAATGCTGGTATTTCTGATTAGAAATGTTTGATTCATCGATTTCGACCATCAAGTTCGTGCGGACTTCGCGGGCGCGTCGTGTTCGCGGGAGCAACGTTATTTTGAATTAATGCGAAGCCCAGTAATTGCAACCTAAGATTAATATCCGTGGGTAAGTCTAACGGGGGTGCGGAATTAACCGTAATTTATTATCATTATAAAGCCACGAGGATTAATTTGGTAACCAGAGAGACGCTCGATCGTCCAGAGTCCCACGAAATTTCCCACTTTCGTGGTTATTTCGACGGATGGCGATGCCTTCGACATAGACGCCCCCCCTTGCCCTATAAAATTGTTAAAACAAGTATATATAAAAGATATTAACTATAGTCAATGCTTTGATTTTTTGCCCTCGCGAAATTATTTCGTACTTTGGACATAATTCCAAAATATGTTACTAAAATCTAGTATAGGTGATTAGAGAGTATAGAGTATAGAAAAAAAGGAAAAAGTCGCTCACCAGTACAGGATCTTTGATTCTCAGTAGTCCTTGTGTATGGTCCATTGGTCCAGTCCATCCTTTGACACTCGAGCGACTGATAACAGGACAAATTGGCGATTTGTAACTCGCGATTATTTTTGCACGTGCTTTAAGATACGGACTAATTATTTACTTATTAGTAATAGTAAACGTATGGATTTTCGCGCGCGATACCGAATTACTGCGAGGCAGTTACTTAAGTAGATTGTTATACGGAGTTACTTATTTTTGGAAGTGGTGATAAGGGATAGAGGTATAGGAAGAGATGCTGTGAAACGGGCTTAAGGCCCGAGGCGGAAAGCCTAAAGAAAGAGATGACGATACAGATTGGGAATAATCGTTATGAACATTAAAATTGACACAGGACAAATGCAAACGACCGGATTAAGCAGTCTAGGGTGCGAAAACACGTAATCGGTCCCCCAACCCTTATGGGCAACTTTGGTCCAGCTGACAGATACCGAAGTAACCGCAGACGGCTGTGACGTAGGGACGAGAGGGTCGCGAAGGGGATTCCGACCTTCGACAGACTTCAGGTTCGGACGCAGAGTAGCGAGAGACGAGAGTGAAGACTTTGACAAAGAGAGAATCATGTGCAAAGGGCTGGATTAAGCAATCGGGCTGCTTGTGTCGCAGAGTCGTAAGACGGGATAAAAGGAGCCAGGCTATTAAAAGTCGCGATCGCAACGAATCACTTGGCAGCAGCAGCCAAGCGAAGTCGGAAGATCCAGAAGGGATCTTGGATTCGCGCTCACAACCTTCGTCACTTCCCGCCGCAAGCCTTTCGGCCAGGCCAGGTTAGACGCAAGGAACGACGCTCGCCTCCGAAGACAAACCCTGTTAACCGTCGATCAGCGCGCAAAGTGTTCCCGTCTGAGGCTGATTAGAAGCTACCGGGTGACCGGAAAGTGACACCCATACGCCAAGTGGAGTAGCACGAGCGAACGCAGATCGACGTGACTGCTCCCCTGGAGAGCGCAGTAAGGGCTGCCGACGCCAACCCGTGACTTCCCACCGCTCAAACCGTCTTGGCGTATTTGCTGCGGAGTTTACTGCGATGCCAAAGTGATATCGCGAAGAAGGTATAGCCCAGCAGAAGAAATAGGGAAAATAGGTAACGCAAAGAAAGAGAGAGAGAGAGACAGAGAGGTTGCGCTAGATCAAAAGAGAAAGAGTCAAAAGTATACCTTAGACGAGAGATGAGAAGAAGAAGAAGAAGATTTTTGAGATTCGATTTCAAAAAGTTAACAGCATCGAAATTTTATGTACACCCTATGTGTATATATCAGGGAGATACCGTTAATGTATTTACGTCACTCAGAGTTGAGTTAACCGTATCCACTTTAACCTACTCCTATTTTCCACGATCCCTTCTTCTTCAACCAGATCCCTTGTCTGACTCACCCTGGTTGTCCCACATATCCCAGAACCAACATATATCGTCCGTTCATTCTGTGTACCTGTAATGGGCTTACCCTGTTATCCAGGGCGTGGAGCGACGCACAAACACCAGGCGTCCTTATCAACACAAGAGTTTACTTAAGAGCCGTGTTCTAGACCGTGAAGAGCGAGAGGGGATGGATGCTGAAATTCCAGGTGTTTGGAAAAATATTGTCTCGAGATTCGGGCGAAGATGGATAAAAAGTCCAAATCAATGGAAGAAGATTCGAAGGGACGGTCCAGAGGGGTTGGGATTAGGGGAAGCGTCAGTTTATTTCCTTTAAAAATAAAAAATTAAAATTAAAAACACGACAAGATCGGTAAAACCTTTTACTATTTCAAAATTTCATCGTCGGTCGTTCGACCAATTTATAATAATAATTTATACAAATTTTCATTGATCCTTAATCATCCCCTTATCACTTACCGATGTCTTACCCAAGTCAGAATATTTATCTCGATGGGATCGAATATTTGATATATCGATTATTTTTTTTTTTTTATTCAATATGATTTTTGAAAATCTCGAACATCCTCAGAGCTCAGAGAGATACTGGATCATCTAGATTATCTTCTGTACAGATAAAATACTTACCACGATACCATCGCTTTAAGATACGAGAGACGGAAAGATTTCCCTTGGGAACAAGAGAGACTCGTAATTCCATTACGTTATAAAATGCATAAGGTTTCAATTGGCTGGACGGATTGTTACGTTATAAATTTCAACGATACATTTAAGAATGGCGATTGCATGTAATTTTTACGAAACACATATCTTGTCGAACTGACAGATAGACGAAAATGGCGGCCATCGATACATCGATTTCCGCCCCTCCTATTATACCGTATTTTCTTATCTTCCCTCCTCACCCATCCTTCGCGTCGTAGCGTCACGTCGACTGCCGTCATTGAATTTAAAGCAGCGTTCGGAAAGCTCGATAAGATAAAACGAAATTGTCCAAAGTTCCTTGCACGTCGGTACCAGATGGGCAGAGGGAGAAGAGAGGGAGGAGATATCGGAATAGGATGAATGTCCTTCCCGGAAACGTTGCAAGGGAAGTTTATTTGGCATTCGAGTAGAAAATTGACGAGCTTGCGAATAGACGTGTAAAAAATCAGTAGAATCGAATCAGTAGAATAGAATATATATATATATATATTGAGACGTTTCGTGATTTTTGTGATGCGGAATCACGAGACTTTTATGTAGGGTTTGTGCACTGGGCAGGCGTCGTTAGAAGTAATTAGACACTTGGTT
>JARQSW010000778.1:106457-121558 GCA_030142375.1 Calameuta pallipes | reverse complement strand
CGTATCCATCATCGAGAGTTGGTGATTGGGAAGGAAAAAGGATAGAGGATAGGGGGGTATAAGAGCGGAACGTCACAATATATATACATTACCTAAAGAATCGTAGGTACCTATCGAAGGAAATCAATGATATAGATATACAGTTACTATCCCTATATAGGTATTGGAAGTAAATTTTGAATCGAGATAAAAAAAAAGTCTCGATCTCCATTTAAACGTAATGGAGTGATTTATCGATCGGATCCATTTAACAGTTCGACTGGATATATACATATATATAGTCACAGCGCGTGGTCCTTTGCACGAGGACTACATCGCAGCCTCCAGCATGGACCGAGACGAACGACTCTCAATTCCATATTCACCAAGGTAATTCCCCGCCTAACAATATAATGTCTCAGGAATTGCCCCATGAATCTCGACTGAATGTTCATTCACGAATAGCACGGATCTCCAGCAGATTTAATTCATTCGCCGGCCACGCTGGACCAAACCCAGCAAGAGGCCTAAGAACATAGGTATGAAGCCCCGACGACGCCTTCACCACCGTCGCGACGCCATATAGTTCCAGAGCCGTGCGAACCGTTGCACTGGTTACAGCTAAAAGTATAACCGTCAATGAGGAAGTTGCGAGTCTGACGAACCCTCGTAAAATTCACAGAAGGATAACCAAAGCCAGGATTTACCGTCCTTTAATATCCTGTGTGCGCGCGCAACCGGGACGGCGGGTACCTGTCTTTACTTTTTTATTTTTTATTTTTTTTTTCATTTGCACCTACCTTCACGCTTGACGTAGTCGGGGCCGAAGTGGCGTTTTGTCGAGACGGTCTTGGATAGTCGCGAAGATTATGCTGCGAGAAATTGTTTTCTTTCTCTTTCTTGGATCTATTTCAAGGGATTACAGGTCCATACTGTTATCGGTTGGGATGCTGAGAGCTAATGGGGTCTAATGATCACGCTGGCAGATGCTGGTTTTATTGTTTCCCTATTATTGAAATTGACAAGGAATGCGTCGCTCGGTCGCCGCGACGCTTCCACGCGACGTCTATTGTGAATATGTATGGGTTTTCTTAATATGGAACACCGGCCGGCACCATATAAAAACAATGGGAAGAGAAAGCACTCTGGCACGCTGCTCTACGCCATCTTTGGTATACGGAGTCGGCAATGCTGCTAATTACCGGCTCTTGCATTCTCCTTTCTGTATATATAGATTCTATAACTAAGTACTACTGCTATACCTGTATCTAGTGTCTACCTACAACCTTATGTCCTACCCATAACCACCTTCTCTTCCTTACTCGTAGATAACCACGCGGTTGGATTACCTGCCGGTAAATATCTTTGCTCTCTGAAACGAGAGCAACAGCATCCGTTGCCACGGCTGGGATCGTTCAGAGAAATAGCATGGCTAAGAGATATAATTTCCGAATGGAATGAGAGGGTTGCGATCGGAAATTATAGAGTCCGGCGCTTGTGAATTGGACATGGGAATGTTTGAAAATTTTTTGTATGACAAATTTTTTGAAAAAATTTTGCATTTATTCAAATTTGAATTTTTTTCCGTCTTTTTTTTTTATGTACGTCAACAGTTAGACGTCAGTATGAATTAATCGTGGGAGATTAAAGCTTCGAGATGAAAGGGTACCTTTCGTTCTGAGAGACTGGGAGAACGGGGATGAAAGGACGCCGAGCGTCCCGACGACTCTGTGCCAACCACTCTGTATATATGAGTGTGTATATATATATTTATCTTGTCTGACCGATTCCATGTCTGTCTACTTGGTATGCAGGCTCGCTTGACAGCCTGCCTGCCTGCCTGCCTAGCTGCACCCTCTTTGAACAGCTTTTTATAGAAATTTCCTTTTCGAGAAAAAAAAAGAGTCTCGCATCAAAGCTGACGGCTGAATGCATGTGAAAGCGCAATTTGTGATTCAATTTTTATTCGACCCCTGGTACATAGTTTTTCTATACTCTTTTCAGAAGTACCTTTAAATTCCTTTTTTCTGATAATTTTACTGCCACGTAAATGGGCATTGGTATGGCTAGTGATTTTTGAGGGAAAATGTATGGAATTTTGCGAATTGACTATCCCGGCCAATAAATTTGGCACTGCGCGACATTCGCACGATGGGAAACGTCACAGTTTCCGGCTCTATAAACTTGCTCAAATTTTATAAAAATAAATTTAGTTGAATTTACGAAATTCTGTGCAATTTTCTTTTTTTTTGACAGGACGTTAATCATATTATTCGCAAGGGTAAAAAAATATTCAAATCTCGTTTGCTAAATATTGGCGAACCAACGAGAGTACGTTGATCCATTTACACTGGTATGAGCAGGAAATACATAGAACGTATATCGATAGGGAAAAATACGAAAGGAGACGCACCTGTTACTTCTCTGTATTAGTAGGATATACCGGGACAAAGGACGAATTGAGAATGCCTGATCGATTCGGTATAACGAGAAGGATGTATTGGGTGGAAAAAAAATAGTTTGAGAAAAATCAAAAAAAAAATTTTTTTTTTTTTCATAAAAAATAGTCGTCTAAAATATACAGGACATATACATACATGACATACGCTTGTACGTATAATGCTAGGTATTCATATGTGTACATATAATTGATTACGTTTCACGAAGTAAAATACAGAGAAAAAAATACAATAAGGTAAATTGAATATCAGATATCGTCTGTGACTAATTCATTGCACTCGCAGGCGTGACTTATTACCAAGTGATGCTGGATACTCTCTCATGCTTTACACTCTCGTCATGGACCATTCACCCTCAGCATACACCAAGTATGTTGGATACTCAATCCTGCAGCTGTTACAGCTTCCCAGTTTCATAGCTGCCGTATCCGTTGAATCCGTCAATTATTTAGTTTCATTTTTCCAAAGATCATTCTCGCACCACATAAATATACCTATACAATTACTTTCTTACGAGCTACACATGAACCAAGCAAAAGTAGCATATTACATATCACCCAATTAAATAACATGTATTGAATATCGTAAAAAAAAAGTATATTGAATTTCAAAAATCTTAATAAAAATTCCCCCAAAAAATTCTCACCATCTTATTTCTCTATAAAAGTCAAATAACCAAATAACTACAATTTTATTTTTTTTTCAAAATTCTAATCAATATTAAAGTATATTCGACCTACGATGCATACGTCGATAAGTCAGATCCCTGCAGTCAATTTTTCACGAGGCAGATACAAAAAGAAATTTGACAGGGTTCCAGAGGCGTGGTCAAAGAAAGGCACGTGTGTGGTCAGCCTGGCAATGGCTTCCTAGCGCAACGGCGTCGCGACGTAGGACGCACCGGGGCAGCAGTAGCAGCATCAGCACCGTCCCCGGTAGCCCATGAGCAGCATCCACTGCCGTGGAACACGTGAGGTGAACTGAGCACACGGTCAGCGTGAGTTATGGCACATTGTTCCGCATCCCCGTTGCCGCGTCCGCTGCTACCCAGAGAGCCACAAACCTCCTCGAGCAAGAGGACGTGTGGGGAACCCCTTCGGCTAGGCTCACGGACTCCGTAACGCGGTGGTACATCATAGTAGCTAGGCCAGACGCTAACGAGCATCCCCCGGAGGCTGATTGGCCGGTTGGCTAGCTGGGTACTTGGTTGGTTGGTACGCCCGACTATCCCAACTATATTCTGGATATCCAGACTGTGTGTGGATTAAAACAGTGAGAAGGAGATGAAAAATATTTTCCCACTGTGTACATATAGGTATACACCATTCACCGTGAGATCAGCTGAATTTCAATGTACTTTATTATTATCTCCTTTGGTAATATCATCTTATTACAGTACCAAGGAGCTTAAATTATAGGTATTATATATCTATCTCCATCTTAATATTTTTTTATCGATATTTCATAATCACAGGTATCACTGGTCTATACGCCCTTCGGTAAATAACCTAAGGGTTCTTAAAGCTTATTGCGAACGTTTAATGGAGGTGAGAGTCTTCCGGTCTTCGCTATACGTAGAGACGTTACCAGGGATCTTCACTGGTTGCCTCTCGTAAAGGTTTCTGGATACGTTCACTCAGGGATTTTAATGCTCCCAGGACGATTTCAGTCGCGATTCGAGTAGAGAAAATAGGAGTATGGAGAATTGCAGTTTCGAACGTCTACGACTGTCCTTGCAGTTCCAGCGCATTGGATGCGTTTACGGTCCGGCCATTATTTCCTGGATTGGATATCTTCCGGCGGAAAGGAAGTTTAATGAGTGCGATCGATTCGTGCGGGGCTTTGATTTTGTAGCTGCGCCGCCATTTAGAAATCTCTACTCGGCGATGCGTTGATTAACATACGGAAGAACGTGTATTGGAAATAGATGACTTATAAATGCTCCTGGGCACTGGACGAACAATGCTCTTTCCCTGTGGCCATTGAATTAATGGTAAATCACGGAATCAATGGCAATGGGGGAAAAAAAATAAATAAAAATTTATTACGTCATCGCGTGGTCATTAGCGACAGCAATCCTGGACGTATCGACCTTCCTTATTATCTTCATGCAACCATTAGGATATGGGTACCCCTGCGGTTACCAAGTACCGTTTCCCTTTTGTTTCTTCCATAGAGCGCAAACGTATCGCTATATTTCATCTTACCGGCTTTAATTAGCTCGTACAAGATATCACGAGCGGTTGGAAATTTTTTAATCGATTCGACTGAGATTCTTCCTTGTTCGGCTGATACCTTATCGGCAGGTAACTAAGAGATTTTTTTTATTCGTTCATTTAAAATTTTTTTTAACATCGTGCTCATTTATTTTTGGGCGTTACAGACGATTTTTTGGGGATTTTATTTCTTCATAATTTTCTGTCTTTTATGGTTATGTATGATTTTGAAAAAAAAAAATGTCTATATATTATCGCACTTTGTAATCTTGTGCGATAAAGATTATGAGGTACTCTGTTATGGTTCTCGAGCGCAACTTATCACATTGACATTAATGGCGGAAGAGAATCTCTCTACCTGTCTCACAACTGTGTCGGCATTGCGTGCTAAGGTTGCCAGCAATGCCAGCAGGATTACAGCAATTGCTGGCAGCACATCTGCCGCGCCCTCGGTTCTTCGGCATCGTACACGTCATTCTACTTCCAAAACGTTACCCTTAACGATCCCACCCACGCTTTGCTTAATCAGAATCATACTTGAAAACTTTAATGGTTTTATTTTCGATTCTTTCTTGTCAACGAAAACTGTTCATTAGTTGGTACCTTTTTTTGTCGATCTCTCTGACCCTTAAAATAGAGATGAATGGGTGATTTAGGAAATTTTGAAAAAAGAGGGGTCACTTTGTTCAGGAAAATATATATGTATAGTACTGGTACAATGTAGAGTAAACACTGTGAGTCAACATATGCTTCAGCAGTAGATGAGAGGGGGGGATAGGGGTCTTCGAATTGAGGGAGAATGATAAGCCAGTCTGTTATCACGCGTCGCGGTATGAGTTAGCACGAAGGGGGTTCAAGCTCGACCCAGTGTGACCCCCCGGTGAGGATTTGGACCGGTACTCCTGACCGGAAGAGGCCCCTGAGCATTCAAGGAGCGTGGGAGTTATTAGGGCTGAGTACTTGTTGAGTAGTATGGAAACGTAATATATATAGGGGGGTTCTGGGTCTCTTTGACTCCAGGATGAAGTGTCGCGAAGTGGGTACTCGACTACTGGTGGGAGTTCAGGATCGGTACTTGGGGAACCTGGGAGGAAGTTGAGGATGGTCCCGGTGTAGGGGACCTGGTCCATTCCCTGGGGGGTGAATGAACCCTGCTAATTGGGATTCTCCGATTACACCCCTACTGAGGTAGAGTAGATCCAGGATCTGGTAGGCCGGACTAACTGGGACACCGTGTAGATTTGTCCTGTGAAAAATTGAATGTTGAAAAATGTAAATTTTATTTTAACACGAATAATGTTAATTGGACTTTTCCTTTGTACTGATAAGAAGTCAGTCTAAGATTAGATATTGAAAACTTTTCTTTGATTATCGGAGTTGCAGTGCTGATCGAACTTTTTAATATCCATCGATAGGATCTGGCGATTATTGACGGTACGGTTGAACGAGTTGGAAGTCCATTAAAGTTTAAAACGTTAATCACGGAGTCGAACGATGGAAATGGCGGATAAGCAGGAAATATATTATCGGGGATGTAGATTTTGCCGTAGCATAATTTCACTTGCATTCGTGCGATCATAATAATTCGACTGTTTTATATATTTTGTTACGTAACGGATATAGGTACGTGAAAAAAAAAAATGTTATCTCCAGAAACAAAAAAGCCGATTTAAAGTAGTAGGCAGTTTTACTGCAATCATTTTGTTTTTTTAGCATTTCACAATTTTTTTTTTTTGAATTACCCTGAATATTTTTCACGCGACCGGAATATATCTATATATTCCGAATAAGTTCGTTTACTCTAACCAAGATTTTCTAGCATATAAAATTATATCGTTTTTCTGTAAATTAACCAAAGACCCTTTTTACTTCGTTAAATGTCTATTTAAATTCTGATAAAAATTAATTTTTTAAAATTAGGTTATTCGAACTTTAACGAGAACGACTTATTGTTACTGATAATGGCTGAACGATCCTATTCCTATATATATATACGCATATATATATGTGTATAGAGAGTCTCTAGATTCTCTTGGTCCAGCACCCTCTCAGCAGGCGTCTACCTACACAGCCGTCGCGTCGCGGCGCAACCGCTACGCACACAATGGCTGATTAAGCCGCTTCCAAGCGCGCACATTGTCCGCACACGATGCCTGGACGCTTCAATCAGATAGACAGACGACCGGGGTAGCCGTACGAACGACCGCCACGCCATTCTACAAGGATGCGCCGCTTATGTGAACAGATATATAACCAAGCAGTCTACTCGGCCTGGAACCTGTTTCCCTATAACGCACTATAGATATGCATTAGCTAAGAGAGCTACGACTTTTACTATACACAAACCACGTAGGTAGGAGATCCACGACTTTGCTCTGCGTTGCGCTGCGACACTTGGTAGGAGTGGAGGTCGCGAAGGATCCAGCATCCCGACGCCCTACCCTGAATCGAATTCCTCAAGCGAAATCTGACGCTACGCTGATTTTGAGAACGCACGTGATCCGCATAAAAAATGAGCGTTGACAGGTCGAGATTATTTTTTTTTTTTTTTGAAATTAAATTTTCTGATTCTTCCGACTATATGCGATAACGTTGATAAGAATACAATTTTCGCATAAAGTATTCGTAGGGGCGGGAACGTGTGGTCCCGCGTCAGGTTAGGTTAGGTGGGTAATTTAATTTTTTAATTAACCTAATTAATTTGTCACTGAATTTATGCCCTTTTTTTAATTACGGCCCTGGTAATGTCGTAATGATGGCAAAAAAGTGTTGGTGATTATGATTCATAAATTTTATCCTCTGTCCTTTTTTTTTCCTTTTGTCCATCTAATCACCGGCGTCTTTTATTTTTCTCGCTGTGAGATCATTCACAGCATCCCTTGGCACTGGAGGAAATTTAACGAAAATCAAGAATCTCCTCGCACGGCTTCCATCAATTTCCATTAGGGCGATCCTGAAGCCGACCAGATGGGTCCAGGAGCTAGGAAGATGAGAGAATGAGTGAACGAGGAAGGAAACGAATGAGGGAATAAGTGGTAGGATTGAAGAGAAACGAGTAGAAAATCTTCTCCTTTTCAGAATTCAGCCACCTTGGACGTTTGCATCGTAAAACTTTCAGGCGCTCTGAAAAATAGTCACTTTGAAAATATCCATTTAAATGACAGCTCGCAAAAATTTTCTTTAAAGGCGTCGAGTGTGACGTCAACTGAAATAAAAAAATGTATGAAGAAAATAAAGGCGCCTCTCGTAATTTATAAATCGTCGGCGCTTCTCGTCGCGACCAACAAAACTCATTCGTGTTCAACGTGTAATTAAATCCTAGGAAAACAATGCCGTCGCGACGACAAAGACGCCCTGGGTATTCCAGGCTCGCGCAGTCTTGAACAGAGACGCCTGACGACGCCGTATGAATGCAAGAACAATGCCAGCCACCGTTCTGGATTAAATACTTGAGCGTAGTGCCAATGCTATTTGAGAGGAGGTCCTGCCATTCTTAGTTCTTAGGATTGCTCTTCTGACAGATGAAAACTGATCTCGGCTACCTTTTCTTAGCTGAAGTTTCCCAGCATCTTCCTTGTTGCCTACACTCTCTCTGAGATTCTCATTCTCTATGCTTCTTCGTAATAACTCTCAGCCAGCCATAAACATTACCTCGTTTATTTTCATCCTAGAGCATATATATATATATATATATATATCCTTTACTATATAAAATAATGTAATACATATAGGTATATTGCTTGCTAATATTTAACATTTCAGATCTTTACCTGGTTATTACTAATTACGCTAATTTTCAAAATATCTACGTCTCGATTCATAATTTGACCAGTGTATTCCACCAATTGTCAGACTAACCTCTGGAGGAGTCAAGTATAGTAATTTGCATTTCATAAGGTTACGACTCCTCTCCCACTTCTAATTCAATCTTATCCCAGCCTCCCCACTCCTCTCCACCCACACTTTCGGCATTTTTTTTTCCAAGCGACCGAAGCGCACAAACGTACTTCAAGGTCTACTTGTTTTTCTTGCGCATATCGAATGGACATTGAATCGCTGCCAAAAAAGATGGAAACGTGGGCCAATTTTTTTTGATTGAACAATTCACATTTTTATTATGAGAATCCATCAGCCTTATTTACATATGCATATCGTTCCATCGTGTACAGTCTTAATGGTACTCCAAGGGTGGTCATCTTGAGACTGATACGTCCTGTACGATATGGTGCTTGAACGGTCGAATAAAAATAAAAAAAGTCAACGGTGACTACTTTCATGGCTACCAACTCAATGTCAATGAATAATAAACTATCAGATTGATCTGACGTATCTATCAAATCGTAGCACGTTGCTGTGTCTTTGGTTTGATCGGGTACAGTACACTGTTGGAACGTGTTAAGTGGTTGGCTGCTGTTTATCTGAATGGCTTGTTGACGCACACGAGTTACGCAACATAATGGCCTTGCCCTTGTCCGGACACTGTCGAGGTGAACGCCAAGGCTACGTATACCAGCCGTAACCTAACTATTAATTTACATTTAGCGACGCTACATGCTCCGTGAGATATTATTTCGTTATATAATTCTCGTACCAACATACAGGACCGTCATGAAATTTCTGTATGGATATATATATATGCATATGGATAAAAGGGGAGAGGGGGAAAATGAAAGGCATTAATGAAAATCTGAATGAGGTAATTTTTTGGGGAAATTTTCTCTTTTGGAATATCGATCGAGTATTGGAAATTTTATCGATACTTTTTTTAGATTTAATGTCGTGGTACAGTTTGTGGAATTGGAGGATATCGAATATGGATGATTCGAATTGATGACTTTTGGACGTTTACTGTGTGAGGGTATTTGTGGACCAGTCACGTGATTGGATGCTGTCGAAATTCTCGGTTCGATTCGTTTCCGGTTTCGGGTTTTGATCGCTGGACAAATCAAATGGGTATCAGCTGTTTAACTGGTCGACATCGTGTTTCGGCGTAGCGAGGATTACCTGTTCGGTGTAATAGGCTTGGGTTATGTTATTTTATAGTGCAATAAAACGGGAGGACTTTAGTCGTAGTTTAATGAGGAATTTATCGTTATGGAAATTTAGATATGCGAAATGGCTGAATGATAGTTCGGAGATGGGATAAAATTCAAAATTTTTTGGCGTGTTATGATAAAGCGTTTTTTTGGATTTGGAATTTTATACTGATTGGAGGCGTAGTGTAATCAATGTGGAATCGTGGTAGGTGTTATGTGGTTATAAGGATGACTCGTTAAGCAAACGATTATTTGATTTGAAATTTGAAAAAAAAAATTTGTGGGCGATACGTACGCATACACGATACGTGTATACTGATAGAATTTTGATTGTAAAGTTATAAAATAATTTTTTTGAGAAATTTTTTTTTTTTTTAATTTTTCTAACGACGATTTCACGAATTCTTGAATCATCAAATTTAATTGATTCTTGATTCGATGTCTTTTTTTAACGAAAATCAATAACTTGTCTCCTTCGGAATCAAACTGTCTGAATGTCACAGCGAACGAAGAATGATTGGGGAATTGAATGAAAATTGAAAACTATCCAAGGAACTTGGTTTCGAATCCCATTCTTTTCATTCGACCGTTCTCATTTATTGAATCAGCAAGATTTTACGAACCGTATTTGAAGGACGGAAATTCGAAATTTCGTGGAGAAGATTTTTGTGAATTTAGCTTGAAAGGCGGTAAGATACATTTTATTTTCATTTTCCCAAATATCACTGCGGTATAATTTTATTTTATTTTCTGATAAATACACAACCTCTTAACCACGTGCAAATCACGAAGTACATCGCAATGTGTTTAATGGTTTGGAATGGACCCGTCGGATGCTGGCTTAAGATGAGACTGATAATATTTACTCAAAGAATACAAAACTGTGATACAGGTGGAGGGTCAGCTTCGAACAATATTTGCATTTTTATCATCCACTTTGTGTGGTTGGTAGCCGTGAGCGAATTTCACGATTTTTTATATCCTGTTTAAAATTTTTGACCTTTTCCTGCATCCATTCCGGTATTTGGATTTATTGAAAGTAAATGAATATATAAAATATCAATCACATATATAAAAATCCCCGAAAAAATCGTCAAATACCAAAACGATCTTAATTAAAAAATTTTCCATCCTTAGCCCGGTTCTCGTCATAGCCATAAAATTTTTTGGATTCTCATTTTGAACAAAAAATTTAATATCGCACGAGAATTTGGCAACCGTATTCACCAGTGCAAAGAGAAATCCAAAGGTACAAAATTCCAAATGAAACAAAAAGAAAAAAAAAAAGATTCAAAGCATTACACGACTGAAAAGCAGAAAATTCGGACCTCGCGTTTTAAAACCGTGTAGTTGGTACTAAGGCGGAAGTCGCCTCGACGAGGAAATCTCAACCTCCGGAAACGCAGCTGCTGGCAAAGAGAAAAGAGGGATGAGTAGTAGAACGTGAATTGAAACGGGGGAAAAAAAGAAACAACAGAAACATGAAAAGAGTGAAGAAAAATTAGAAGGGGGTAGGGAAAGTCAAGAATTTTACTGTAGGACATTATTTTTTAATCCAGCCATCGCGCATGCGCACTACCAACACGGTCACTGTGGATTTAATTAAAGAAGCTTTAATATCTCTCTCTCTCTCTCTCTCGCACCTATTGGAACTCGAACGTATATCGAACTCCCTAACATATCCGGCAGCCGTGCATGCAATTCATAGCGACGCAACAAATGCACCGCGCAGCACCGTTGATGGGGCAAGATTAATAAATAATCATTATGCAGCAATAAATAGCATAGCCGGGTGTCCACTGGCCGCGACCGTCGACTGCATGAGTGTCTCTAATTATTAATGGTTGAGGGTTCTGCTTGGGGACCGCACGTGGAGCACAGCCATTGGTAGGATGGTCAGGTGCTTATGTCACTATGTATATAGTATATACGCTACACATTATATACATGTATACTTACCCAGCTCTCCACATAATTGCATTATTTCGTGATCTCCCTTGTATATACACAGGCCTACTGCCTTCTGGCATTCGAAGTAAAAATCTTGTTTACAGCTTGCTTTTTTTTTCCAAAATTTTCTTCGGGTCACGAATAACTTATATTTTGTAAAATTATCACGAAAAATCACTCGTTTACGTAAAACAATTATGTCAAAGCTAAAATTGCAATTTCGTGTCTAGCGAATATATATTTATCGATTTGGCAAATAAAGTCAACGGTGTAACGTCGATGCAACCAAAATTGTGCGGTTGCATAATATATGGATCCCGAACGAATATTGTTTGACATTGTGTTATAACGATTAATGTACATTAATCCTATCGCGTAATTATTTATTTAATCGCTTATAACACTTGATTTTCGATTATTTATCACAGCTGAATCTTTAAAATTTCGTATCTATTAATCAAATCCTGTCATTCCATCTTTACACGAATCGTCAGTGTAAACTCTCCCAATAATTCGTAACGTTAACTACTCTCGTTCAAAGTCCCCCCGTGACTTTAGCCACCTCTTCAACACGTCCGTCATACCGATTAATAAATTTGGCAAGCCGAAAAATTCGCAATGGAAAATTCGTGTTTGGCGATTTTCATTTCAATTCGAATTATCCGTCATTTGTCTCCAAGTCCCATACGTATTATTCGATATTTCCCATACCATATGTAATTGACACCTGACACCTGACACAGTGACACTTTAATCATCCATCCGTCCCTGAAACTGTACCGTATTACATGGCATAACAGACCCAAGTTGGTTCAGTTATAATTACACTCGTTAATTGGTTTCCTGGTAATTGCAACGCGGCGCTTCAGACCCACGTTCCATCCGAGGACTCTGACGTCCCATTAGCATCTTTGCGTTGCAGCGTAGTGACGTTTTCGTATCGTTAACCAAGCGTAGCTTGAATGCATGAAAAAAAAACTACATATACATATATATATATATATATATATATATATATATATATATATATAATATTTGACATTTATAAAGTTCCTACGTCATAAGTACACAAATCAACCAAACTTTACAACCGGTATTTATCATGGCTCTAACCATATGGGATTTTATATCTCGTAAAAGATATTCACTGTGAAGCAGCGAAAACCATTGACGTCATACCTGAAAATCCTTTAAAGACATCAAACAGGAATCCCTATACGATCCCATCAATCTCATCCATCCTACTAACAATAGTAGCCAGACTGCCTAACGTCCCACAGTATCCCAAGACTGTTTCCCCGTTTAAGGATAATATAAAGGCGATCGTCCGAAAACAATATCCGTTCGCATAGCACCGCGAATTTAGTATTATCGCCAACCCAGGACCGGAGGCAACTTTATTGCTATAATTTTGCAAAATATTAAGGGACCTTTGTGTTCGCGACATCGAATAAATGGTATAATAACATGTTGGCGAGAGGAGGGGGAAAGGGGGACGGGATTGGATAATACCGGCTGGTACCACGGCCATTCACATGGACACAATGTATCCCAAAAGCCCCATTCATAATCAACTGTTTCAACGTTCCTCGTAATTGAATCGACAAAAGCAATTTCAGTTTCCAAGTAAATCTTTTGTCCTTAAGGACTTCTTCCGCTGTGACGTCAGAGGCACATTTTGAAATACCCAACCTGACCCGATGTTTTTTTTTTTTCCATATCATTGTATCCCTTGCCAGACCGAAAATTTTGAATTAATTATTTATCAGTCGATTTCCTTATCGTCTTATCGCCAAGTCAGGGACGGTGCGCGATTATGCAAACGGGTCAGTGACGATCACAACGTTATGCACGGGACGATTTAATGCCCTCGTCAGGAGGGCGGCCATATTTGCTCCACCGGACGTTACTGGAACCGTTTGTCAGATAATCGCACGCCTCGGTTATAACGGCCGGTCGTTTACGTCACTTCCAGCAGGACGATCTCTCCACTGTCCAGCATCCGGCGCAAGCTGGACCCGTCCGGACGTTTTATTACATTAGTGCATAAAGACTACTTCTTGTCGAATCACAAAATTGAGTACTTCCCCATCCGCTCTCCGATCACGTTCCTGTACGTTGAGAGGAGTGCGGGAGGGGGCAGAGGGGGGAGGGAGGAAATCTTCTTGCTGAGAAATCTCGAGAATTATATCCCAGCTTCTCTTATGCAGCATCCTGTTGCTCTCTGCAGATTTTCCGGTGCTCTGTATTTTCATAGTTGGCAAAGATTTATCTCCGGTTATCTAAGATGATAGGGACGTTATTATCTCGAGACGACTCTCTTTACCCACTCGTTAACGGGTCTTGTCTTACTTAATTATTTATAATTAATGTGACTTTTTGCGAACCTTGCACGGTACTCGTGTTGCGAATAAATTCGAGCACTCGGGTGCTCATTGCGAACTAGGGCAAATGCATAATATTAGCCAAAGATGCGAATGGCCTGGCTGCTGCTGGTTATATGGTACACAGCGGACGACCGTAGTTTAACCTGTTTGCAATGTTGGGCATGTCTGTACCGTGCAAAAAAGTTTTTCCGCGCATTCGCGACAGGTAGCCACTCTCGGAACTCGTCCAGACCGACAGGTCGGCGACCTGGTGCGATCCACCCAGAAAGCCTGTCTGAAGTTTTCTATCTACTCTCCATCCTTTTCTTTCTTTATTTAGTATATATATATTTATTTATATATTTTAACATAGATTCAATTGCCACCCTCCTCGAACTCTTGTGCCAATTATTTATTTAAACGAATACCTTTACTCCTTTAAAGACTTTGCCCACCCACCTTCATTACGTCCAATGATTAATTATTTGTAATTAATTTTTTTTATTCTTCCTCGTCGAACAGATAAAAATTATCTCGTCACAGAAAAACGTTGCGATAGATATTTTTGAAATAATTAAATAACAACAACGTTCCTCGTACTTCTGCTGCTGCTTCTTTGTTATATACCCCAGTGTAATATTGATCGGAAAACAATCAATTTTCTAACTCACTCAATCGTATAATAACGTAATGTATCAGGTAATTTCCAAGAGAATTCCTTATGATATTTTTTTTTATTGCTGTTCATAATTCATATATTCCGCATCTGATACACCCTGCACGAGCCCTGGTAGATTTCAGATGTATACCTAAGGCTCCATTCACAAGTGCACCTGCTCCCTGACGATATTTACATGTATATCCTACCCTTAGGTATCTATCTCCTCCAGAGAGTACATCAGTTTTCATAGAAGAAATTTTTCACTTTTAAATGAAGACATGTATACTATACATATATGTAAAGGCTCTTTCATATGGCATATGTAGAAATCACGGGAAGTGCAGGTGGATGCTTTTTTATACAGGGTGCGGCGTTTATCCTGGCCACCTGGAATATCTCAGAAACTAGAATCCGAAGAAAAAAATCTTTCAAAT
>JARQSW010000778.1:69289-106357 GCA_030142375.1 Calameuta pallipes | reverse complement strand
ATTTGAAACATTTTTTTCTTCGGATTCTAGTTTCTGAGATATTCCAGGTGGCCAAGATAAACGCCGCACCCTGTATAGGGTGGATTCTAGAGACGAATAAGAATTTGAGAAAGTGATAGACAAAAACAATGTTGCTTCTTTCAGCATGAACAATTGTTCATATTTGTATGTACAAAGTTATTCAGAATTTTTGCGACACCCGAAGATGATTTAATTATAGGAATTTATAGAAATCAAATGTACCCTCCCTCTTTTGACAGCTGAAATTTTAAGATCTTTTTGAATTATATTTATATGTATAGAAAAATTCGATTGATAACGAGTTAGGGTATTTATGTAGTCTAATTACATTGTAATGTAGGTTAATTGCCTAGTCGAGTAACAGACTCGACTTTGTCTATATAAAAATATTAAAGTGCTCTCGTTAAGTGGCAACGGTCCATTCTCATTGGACATTGATAATTGTTCGGTACGTTAGACAAATCAAGAACAATTATAAGGACAGTGCTGGTATGACTGTTCGACATTGGTTAAAATGCTTAATTAACTTAATGAACTTTATAACGATAACGAAATATTTTTCATCGGACTGACAATTAATTTCAATAATAATTTATCACGTCGAAAAGTAATTGTTTAATTAAATTCGGTATCTCCATAACGTTGGGTTTCATTTTTCATTAATATATGTACACTGGGTATGCAAGCTTCGCTCTTGAATATGCAAAATGATCTTTAGCCTGAAAAATTTGCAAGAACAAAATTACCGAAATTACGTAATTTCACGAAAATTTAAAATTCAACTTCGTTCCTACCTTTTCGTCCTTCCCGAGTTACATTTGGCTTCCTGAGAAATTTCAATTGGTTCAGCGATGCTGAAATAACAATTTTAATCACGTTATCTTTTTATTTGCAAAAATTTTTTGCGAATCTACAGACATTCTTTGTCGCACTAGTTCGAAATCGATCGAAACGTTAACTTTTCAGTGATCGATCTCGCTCACTAATCAGACGGTTTCAAAAGTCTATGAATCTAATCACGTTCTAATCGCAATCACGTTCTCTTGTGACCTTTGTAATCATATTCTCGTTCGGCAATGATCAACGTCATAGGAAATCATTGCCCATGGAAATCGATCCTTTATTTTATCCCCTCTCCTCCGCCCCCCCACTCCCTACTCGAACTTTTTCCTCCTTTTACTCTATTTCCAGCATATTTACTCAGCCCCATTATCAGATCGTTACAGCACGTGTCCCACGTGTCCAGTATCGAAACTTCATTTAGCATTGATTTCCTTATCTGCCCCTACTAAATCACTAAGTCAAGTATCCATGGAAACGATAAATTAGTACTTTACTCGAGGATAGGTAAACGAAGTTATTTTCTCTTCACGCGGAAAGTGGAGCATTCGCTGTAGTACTCGTGTGAAAAGAAAAAGCGTTCGATTACGCGTATTCATAAAGGATCGGGTGTACAAAGTAATTATTTTTTTTAAAGAAAAAAAATATTTTTGAAAATTCGGAATAAGTAAAGAAAAACAATTTTGAGAGTATCAGACACCATTTTTATATATATCCGACCATTAGTGGCTGAGGTTAATTAATTTTCGTCAAATTATGAACCGAGCATTTATTATGCGCGTTTAACTACTGTGCAATCAATTATAGTACATAGACATTATTGCGCTATCGCAGTCGGTAATGTAGATACTAAATGGCTAGAGTCTGTTCGTAATAATTTGTGTACATTCGAAAGACATTAAAACGGATCTACAGAGAGCCTCGATAACATAGATATCTTTGTCGTATATGAACTCGGTATGAGATAACACAGATCATATGAATTGTAAATAACAAAAATATATATCCTATTCTTACTAACTTAATTTTTTTTTTTTTATTATTATATATCAATTCCATTTCATCTCGTTTCAATTCATCCCTCTCGCCTCCACTCTCACTCTCGACCAGCATCCGAAATTTCAGCGACACTCAAAGAAAATGGAAGAGAGTTACAACGAATCCTCTCTATATCTGATGGGAGGGTTTGGCTCCATTTTCTCCTGTTTAGATTTCCCGGATAGACAGAATCCCGTAGAAAAGGTCGTTCCACGCGAAGCGAAACAATTTGGCACGTTCGAGAATATTGCGGTCAGACAGCAGAATAGGAATCTTGATAAAATGGCGCCAAGCACGGATTAAAATCTAGTATCGGGAAGAAGAAACACGGATTTTCACTCGTTCCTTTTTCCACCTACGTAACTATACGGTGCGATGGTCGTTTCCCTGAATTCTACAGAAATTCGAAAGCAATTTGGAAAATGTACGATGCCCGTTGATCTTCCTCGTTTTCGACCACGTGGAAAAAGGAGTTTTTAGAAAGAGAAAGAAAAAAAAAGTGAAAAAAAATGTATTGCTCCATAGATCTTCACTGGACCAAAACACCAGCAGCTACTCTCTCTGGTATTTATCGTCGAACAGGGAAAGGCGCGATTCTTTCTACAAAATATATATTTCTTCAAGAAATTCATCCTCCGATCGCCAAAATAACCATGAACGGTTTCCCTTGTCTCTTTCTCCTTATTTTTTGTAACCCACCAATACGTACGCACACGTACGATACACACTCACATATCAAAAAGATTAAGCTATGACTCGCAGAAGACGATATTATTTCAATCTCTTATATGTGGCCAGTATCTCTCTGGAGGCATATATATTTTTACGTGGCTTCTCTAAAGAAAAAAAAAAAAAAGGAACAAACATAAATCACACATGAGATAACAAAGTGGGACCGGACACGTGAATTATTGAATACAATCAGAACAAAAGGCAGGAGCGTTTTCTTGAATTTTTTTTTTCAACTTTTTTTTTTTTTCTTACTTTGGCAATGACCAAAAGTGGAGTATTCTGTATTTGTGTCTTCGATTTATTGATTATCGGTAAATATAGATATTGTATTTGTGTGTATATATATATACATATATATGTATATCTCATTGAGCCCATAGAGTCCCGAAGCGATGTCATAAATGTCAAAAAAATATTCCTGTCAATCCGACTTTGCCAAATCCGATTTCGAAAGTTGGAATTCAGAACTTGCCTTGAATTTTTTCCAAAAATTCGCTCACGATTTTCTGCCCGACCAATATGCAATATCCGATCTCGAAATGTTACACCCCTTTACAACCCTTTGAAATAGCAGCTCGACCCTCTGTCCGATGGCGAACGTTTCTCTCAATCTACTAAGGGGATGATTGTCGTACTAGAAGAGGGTGCAGAGAATTGCTAAGGGTGAAGCGGTTAAACTCACCCTTATCTATGGAAGCCTCCAGCGGTTCTCTGGTTCCACCCCATTTTACACCTGCGGGACTTTAAGCATCCGCCTGTTAAAACTTCTACAAGAAATCAACCCCTTTCGTGTTACATATAAAATCCAACAAGATATTTAAATATTTAAATTTTCATCCCTCTCAGATTCGACGATCGTGGACCGAAAATTTCGTGAATTCATTTTGAAAATCAATATTTACCTCCTCGTCTTTATCTTACTAAATACATTCGTTATTTTTGTTTCAGGTAAGGGATCTTCATCTGTCGAAATTTGTCTGTATAATCGTCAAATTCATACGTGAGTATTAAATATTTTTAATAACGTTTATTCCTCGATCTCGTATGATTTTTAGATCAAATTTCTTTTGAAGTTATTTTCATGTTCATTTTCTCTCTCTCTCTCTCTCGCTCTCTCTCTCTCGCCCTCTCTCTCTCTCTCTCTCGCTCTCTTCGTTTTAAAAGAACCCCGTGTAAACTTCCAAACTAAAAGTTTTATCCCGCTTGCTTGAGGGAAGTTTAATCGAGCGAAAGTGCCGAAAGTGAATCTAGCCAAGTAGCGAGAAATGGAGGGAGGGTCAGATCACAAGCAAGGTAGCCAATCTGTTCTGACAGATTTGCATAGTGAAATTTCAACGGCGAAGATCGCTTAGTTTCTCGCTTTTCGGATTGGCTGATATTTCAAACGCTGGAAACTACGCTGCCTTCCGATTGGCTGCTCGGCTGATTTTATACTTCGGAAAGAACTGGGTAAAGAAATAAGGAGCGAAGTGCTCCTGTTTTTCTCTTATTTAAACCACCCCTCCGACCCCCACCCTACCTCCCTACCTCCCCTTCGACCCCTCTCATCTTATTACTCGAGTATTCTCAGAGACTCGAAAAGTGGTGAGAGTTATTTTTAATCTTCGAAAACTCCCATGTCTCTCTCCACCCTTATTTGTAGAACGCTCGATTGAACGCCATATTGAAAGTTAAAAGACGAGAATGGAATTATCACGAGATCCTTCGAATATTATTATGCCTTAACCATACCCACTTTTGTTCTCTCGAACTAAAAGCTTCGATTGAATTTAAAAAAAAAAATTTATCACGCATAAGTGACGTCACTGAAAAAAAATAGTCAATTAACACTATCGTATCTTCATTCTGTCGTTTTAATCCGAAATATTATTGCGAATCGAATGTATTATGTATTTTTGATATCGTTGTAAATTATGAAAATTTTTTATGTCTAATTAAAACTTTTCATTATAAAATTTCATCTTTCTTAATTGATAAAGTTTTAAACTACTTGTGCATTTATTAGAGAGATTATAAGAATATATTCTCCAATTTTCGTTACTTCGCTTTGACGACGTATAATGAGGCTGTAGCTACAGTGACTCGTATAGGGTGACAAGATTATTTTTAATTTCAAAATTTCGTGACTTGCCCTCAAGGAGTTACATTTTTTTTTTCGAATTAACATACCAAAATTATTTCCGGATTCCTAATACGTATCTATATCTTTCTTACCACCCGCAGCTCCTGTCTTGTTTCACTTCACCCCGAGTAACCTTTGTCTATTAAATTATGTGAAGTCTTCTGGGTATATACACCTGACGAGCCTCGCAAATCGCCATTTAAAACGTCATGAAATACTGGCACGCGCATTAGCTCGCTTTTTTTTTCTCTCTTTACCATCGAAATGAAACGAAGTCGGAAGTAATTTTCTTAACAGATTGAATATGCTAATGCCACCCGGTACATGATTAAAATTAAATTATAAGCCATTCATAACGAGATACGAGCCTCATATTTCTCTGTGATCGCATTAAAGGTGCAGCAATCGGTCGAACATTAATTGAATTGATAAGAAGTGATAACTCGAAGTGATTATTATTATTTGAGAATAATAGAATTACGTAATTTTAATATTCAACTACTTTGAAAATTAATCTCTAGTATACTCGGGGTTAATACTATTGAAGCACTACGATATTAAAGCCGGAAGTGGGTTAAGGGAAATTACGTACGAGAGGAAAAATATTTTTGAAAGATCCAAACACGATCGCGATCTTGTATAATTTTAACATTGACTTAGAAATACCCTGATTATCAGTCCTTTTACTGATATGAAAAGCACATGGGTACATATGATAATAATTTTTATTTCCAACGAATCCATAAAATTTAAATAATTACACGTGTGTTACTCAGACGTTATAAATGGCTTTAACGAGTATTTTTGATTATTGAAAAATTTCTTAAATATGATTAAAATAAAATCGTTACCTACAGCTATTACCTCTTGGCACTTTTTCCAAATCTTCTTATGAAATTTATAATTATACAGTTGCCATGTGAACATTTTTATTTCACTATAAAAACGGAAAGTATTACAAATTTTGTTGGTTCGGCTAAATACCATGTTTTGCAAAATCCACGCTTGGAATTCGTGACGGGAACCCAACCCCCATCTATTATGTGGACACATACTATATCTACACGTCACTACAGTATAGTACAACGTTCAGGGGTGGTCAACTATACCTTCCATGTATGTACACATATATGCATATACATATATACTATGTTGCGTGTATACATATATTGTGTGTATATGCTCTATGTGCTGTTTGACGTCTACTACGCGTCCCGCGCTGTCCCATACGTCGTGCCCCGTGTGCCGCACACGTTTGTCTAAACTCACGTCCGTCAAACTAGGCATTCGAAAAAAAAACGAATGATTCGCCGTTGCTTCTCCCGCCTGACCTAACCTACACATAACCCAAAAGGCTATTTCACACGTCGGATGACAACCCATTCCAACCACCACTGGCATATATATATATATATATATATATACCCTGCTAATGCACATAAAAATTCGCATTCCTTTTTTTAAGACCCGCATTTAACGGGGCAGTGAATCCACCAAAGGTATTCACAGCTCTCAAGGGTAGTTTACAGCATTCGAATGCTTCCACAAAAATTGAGGTTAATTCACCGTTTTTAATGCCTGAACTCACCCTCGCTCCTAGGATTGCAGCAGCGGCAACCCTTATCAATAAAATTTCAAAGATGACGCATTTTTTTTTTTAAATCATCCCTTATCTTCGCATCTCTAATTTTTTTCATTCGACATTAAGCATATTTTCAATGTAATTAAAAAAATATATATGTAAAGAATTGCCTCTCATTATCTTATCAAACTCAATGGCGAAATGAACTCGAATTAATTTTCAAAATTTATTAAGGGCTCGTTCACAGGTCCGATCTTCAATCTGCTACCACTACTCCTCCCGCTCGTGGGTACCCAAGTTTCTCCCATTTTTATCAACAGCACGATAACGCCTTAATGGCCCCGCGACACGCCACTGCTTACATTGCAATTTACATTCGCGTCGATGTATTTCGTAGCCGTGCGATTACGATAACGCGAGTCGGCCTCGATGCGCTCGTATATTTATTTCCTGGTACGATATCCTCTGGGATTGAAACATCACGATTCCGCTACCACCGTAATGCTCATTCTGCTTTCCGCGATAAATCCATCGGAATCACAGCTTCTTTCTTTTTTATTTTATTTTTTTTTATATCGCAACTCCGATCAATGCCGATCCCTGCTGAACGTTAATAGTTAGGTCCAGATACGTCCTGGATAATCCGTGAATCTTCGCCGGGTATTTTATTCCTGCTCGCCAACTCCTTGAATTACCATTTACGGGATAGATCTATAGATATAGATATGTATACGTACCATAGTGATATATATATATACATCTCTATTTGAATCTCATTGATTCATTACATTATTTATATTATATTTAGCTCGAATGATTGATCGATGGATGATTTATTTAAAATTTTTATATAGCTATATATATGTATATGGAAAAGTTTAGCTACCCCCGTTGTGAAAATAATGGTGGATACTCGGTGTTATATGGGTAGGTGTATGTATACATATATGTATATATGTATATGTCTACCTGCTCGCCCATCCAACTGGAGAATCTTGGGATTTGGTGGAGGATCCGTTGTCTGATTTATAACCTTGTCTTGGATTTTGTGTGTGATTCCTGTGGCAACCCTTGCTGATCCCCAGGGGTACTGAAATTCATAGGGACGTAAATACTAGGGTCACGCGTTCAGCCGGAGACAAAAGTGGATTTGAAATTGTACGTCGTCTGATTCTGGATCGGTGATTGGCACGTGACTCTTGTCGATTCTGTTGACTCGGCTCTGCGCATTTCGACGTTCACGTAAATAATGCCTCAGGGAGGGACTTGCAATTGGCTTGAATTTACACAGTCGAAAGTGTCCCGCGCGATTGCTACCATTGTTTTACTCGATGGGAATTTTTTTTTTTTTTTTTGAAAAATCACGTGGGGTCGACCATTTCGCACATTGAGGTAATTTTTGGGGCGTATATGTATACTGGTGACGAATTTCGATTTGGTTATTTGCGAAGGGTGTCGTTTAAAAAAATGTTGTTTTTTTTTTGGCTCGAAATCAATTTTATTTAATCGTTCGAATGATTGTCTTTTCAGAAATTTTTTTCTCGATTAAACGGGTATTCGGAAAAATTTGCAAGGGGATGCAATTTTTGTCAATCGCTTTGACGCAATAAGGGGTGCAAAATTATATGAAAATTCGCGTAGCGAAAGGCGAATGAAAAGCTTTTCCTACACGCGAGAAAGTATGTCCGTCCACGGGGATACAAAAGCTCCCCTACCCCCAGCTCCCATTTTTTTCCCTCGGTACTCGGCGCGTCGAAAGTAGCGTTCTCGACGTAGCCAGTGGCGTCGCGACGCGTTGAACATTCTGTGAATATTTAAAAACCGGTCCTCTCTATGGAAGCATGTACTTTTATTACCCAATACTCTTTTATACTTTAATTTTCTCCTTTTTTTTATTCACATCCCGCGCTAGTCTATTTCAGGTAACGTCGCGTTAAATTCTTTCTGAATTTCACCACTACATTTTATAGTGCACTGGAAAGAAAAATTTGCAAAAAAAAACTTCAAAATTCCATTCAAGCCTCGTAAACGTGCATGAAATATAAAATCAGTACAATTTTCCCAACCAAATTTCACGTGTGACTGTGAAATTTGGAAAAAATGGAAATTTCGATCTAGACAATTTTTTGTTCACTCATTCTTTTTACATTCGTACTCCATACTCGTTCTCGTCCCACCCGGTATGTATTCCCTAAAAGTTTTCACCACTATTCTCATATACCAGCAGATCGCACTTTGCCTGCACGAACGATCGCGTGTCTCGAAGACTCCAGCTACACCGTACTCGTAGAAAGTTCCTGGTGAGTCGTGGGTAGACGAGGGCAGGGCGACTTGGTACCTGATGCCGGGGGCTCGGTGTCATGGCCCCAGGAACAATATAACTCTGCGACATAAAGGCCGCCTTGAGTCCTTCAATGCAAATGTGCTCCACTTGGTGTGATTTATCATGCTGACAAATTGTTCCGTATGAAATTGCGTTTGAAATGCGAGGCATTTCGGAGCACAGGTTCCGGCTCGAGCTTTATCTTCGCGAGGATGAAACGAACCTGGTAACTTGGCGCTGGAGAAAAAACAGACGTGAAAATAAAAATTCCTCATTGCGAATCCACAATCGGCCATGAAGATAAGCAGGAAGAACAAACTCGATTATCCTTCGAGTTGCATCACACGTGCATAATCTTGAGGACGTTAGCCACGCATGCAGTCATAAATAAAGCTCGTGACGTCATGCGATTCAAAAAATCCTAATACGTTGGAATTTTGAAAAGAACAAAATTCTCAAAATAATTTTTACCAAAGTTATGTCGAGACAAAACAAACCCTCATGCTAATTACTGCTAGCAGCAGGTTACAAATAGGTCTCCTGCTTCTGAGGCTTCCAGGCAACGCCCTTCCTTCTTTGGCTTGGACTCTTGGATATTTAAACTTTCAGCATTTCATTTCCATGGCAATGACAGCGTAGAGAAATATATATATATATATACATATATACACGTATACAAGTCCACATTACCCGACTCTCGTACAGCCTTATTGCGTGCTTTAGAAATACTCGAGCTTTTTCCTGGCACTGGCTAATATAAAGTGCTCTCGATCATTAAGTCATTTAAAGGAGAACGAGGTTTCGTTGTCTCATTAAAAGCTGGCAACAAGTTGCTGTCTTTTTTTTTATCACTGTCATTTAATCAAGCAAAGTCACGGGGAGGAGTTGTAATCATAGTGAAAACTTTTGGCCGCGTAGTTGTAAGGGCACGAAACCTCGAAACGAAATATATATATATATATACATTCAGTAAGAGAAAAGTTGGCGCAGTGTTCCTGAAAAATTGGCGACTTTATTAAAAAGACGAGATTAACGACGTCACCTCCTAGACAAGTAAATAATGCCTTTCGCTCCGCAAGGAAATCACGCGCTCGATGTCCCAAGTGGTAAAACTTTGAAGTGCAGCGACTATATTTTTATTAACTTTCCAAGCCCGTACAGTCCAAGCGGAGCAAAGTCTGCGAGTCCCAACCGCGACCATATAACTTCAGACTAAACCTCGAGCAGCTTTTCGGTTTCTGCATTACGGACGATTATTGGAAATTGGAATTACCATAGACTCGTTCAGAAATGCTCGTGCAAGTCCCTAATAGCTATAAGCCATTTGAAACCCTCTTAGGTTGGTACCGTAGCCATCATACGTCACGCTAATGCCCAGAAGCTTACGCGAATCAGCGCCTAACTATTATGTATAATAATATAAAGGCGTTTACGCAACGCAACGTTAGCGACGTGAATTTTGTAAATAAATTTGAAATTGAGGTAAAAATATTATATATTTTGCAAATTTTTCAAAAATATATCCAAAATCTATCTATCCGTGTGTCAAGTGTCACGCGCATGCGCACAGTCTACGTAAGGCGAATAGTAACTCGCTACGCGACTTGCATGCAAGTTCAGACCAATGGCGTTATTTGGTGTCATATTTCAGAATGATACTTGTGGTCATAAGTCTGGACCATTCACCAACTGCATACAAATGCATTTTCCCTGTTGCACTTTGATGCAGTAAAAGACTGAGGCGCATCCGCGCTCGACTTTGGGATTTTAAGAATTCAAACGGAGACTCTAGTAATTTCATTCATCTTTCGAGATTATCCCTGGAGACGCTCTGTTTGTTCAGCCGGAGATATATCTTCCTGCTAGACTGAGAATACTTGTATGAATTCATAATATCGAAAAGCTTAGCAAGACCTTAGCCAAGCATGTTGGTAAGAGAGATTGCGTGGCCGGCTGAGCAGGGAACCAATGGAGAGACGAAAAAAAAAAAAAAAAGGTAAAGGAAGAGATGTGCAAGCAAGAGAGTCAAGTAAAGTAAGGTAAAGTAAAAGCATATAGTAAAGTTTAAGTATGAAAAGAAATGCCAGACACCGGTCGGTAAGGTAGAGCGAGTCCGCAGTATGAAAAGTCGGCAAGTCGCCAGACCAGGGTAGAGGCGGAGGGGAGTGAAGGGGAGGCAGAAGTTCAGAGAACAACCCCTTACCGAGTGCATAGGAAATGAAATTTTTGCTATTTGCCATTTGGCAGAATACGATACATCCTCTATATGTATGCATATATGCAGCTAGTTACGTCATAGACGGTTATATCGGAACGCGGAACGAGTGGAATTGAAACCGGATGTAATATACGTTGGAGGCCTTCCCTTTAGAAATTTCTATTGAAAGTTCTTTGAAAAACCGGATACCGTGTATGAATTTTTATTTACGTAAAGTATTTCGAGGAGAAATTTTATAGGGATTTTAATGAAGTGAATTAAGAATAATCTCATTTTTTTTTCTCTGTCTGTATATGTATATAGCGCTGGTAGCGCTTCGATAGTATTTGAATTACCCGCCAATTTAAACTTTACTCGTATTGCTCTTTACGTCGGCAGTCGAACAACTTCGGGAAAACGATCGAACGTTTCATTACTTGAAACACACGTGTGCTTTGAATCCCAAGTAGAAATCGCCCCGTGTGGCCTTTTCCTCGGCCTTAACACCATTTAATATATATATATATGTACCTTGGCTACCGATATAAGTGAATTCGACTTTGATTGCTCCGATCTCTGCCAAATCGGTAGGATCCGTAGCTGCGTGCTTTTCCGCATTTACTGTTTGCTCTCCAATTATCTGATTTACTCGGATACTCCTGACAGAGCGGAGAGTCCTAGTTCACATGCGGATAATCGAATGATAGGAAGGACAGTGTGTGGGAAGAAAAATACGTAGAAGAAGAAGAAGAAAAAAAGAAGAATAAAGATAATCCTCATGTATACAGGTATACCATGGTGTAGTGGAAAATAAATGAAATAGAAATAAGAGAGAATTTCGCGTGGGATAAACAAAGATAGGTATACGCGAAACGCGAGAGATTTTATTTTGGCGAGGGGAGAATAAAAAGATTTCAAAAATTCGCGAATATTGTTTTCCACGAATGTACGAATATCCTCGAGACCGCCTTCCGTCCGTGGTATGCTTGCAAAGTGTCCAGGAGACGAGCCCTGGAATTTTCGCAGGTCGCGCGCAACCCATAGGAAAATAAATCGCAAAAGCTCGGAGCCGGAAAAGGTAAAATATCGCTGTTTCCTCGAATAACCGTAAATGGCGGGCTGGCCTGGATTCCTTGAGAATAAGGTACTCCGGTATGCCGTGGAGCAGTGCCTAAAAATGGATAGACCCTTTCAGGAGTATAATCTCATACATACGAAAGCTTTGTGACTTCGTGCTGGGTGATGTGGAGTAAGTGAGAAAAAGAGAAGAAAAAATATATGGAAAGTACAAGGAGAAAGTGCCGAGGAACACTTTCGGCTAAATGTGTACCTTCGAGCAAAAAAAAAGAATCGGGATCAATAATGTGTTGGGAGAAATTTTTTTTTTACTTTATAAACACCCTGTACGTGTCTTCTCTATGTATTATTATATCGATGACATCTTTCGCACAGGGTCGCAATGTCGGTCCACGGTCTTACCCTGTGGCAAATAATAATATCATTAATAAAGCTACGTCTGGTTATACCTTTTATGCAAGCCAGTCATTAAATATCGATTACCTCAGCACACGCTGCATCCATTACTCGACATTATCCAATCATCGGATAATTATTTTTTATGATAATGGCGTAAAGTGGAATTTACATGGGAAAAATATCCGACAAGGATACTTACGTTAAGACCGCAGGGTGCGTCAACTTTTACGTATGAAATAGCGCTAAGATTTTATTCAATCTTGATACGTTGATATACGTAAGGTTTGCAATTTTCTAAATCATGCTTGATAAATTGTATAGATAAAAATTACCCAGAATCCCTTAAAGACACAATTTGATCATGCGGAAGTTTGATCAGAGGAGATCGATACGTAAATCACTGACACGACTCAGCTCCTTCCTTTCTTCGCTATCTTCATTTACCTGATACGTAACAGCTCTGAAGTTGGCAAATTGTCTGATCTAAGTAAAAAGCATGAAGCGACTATAGTCGATGGGATTCGGCACGGAAAAGTCTGAAATTCGTCACGAGTCGTTAAGTCGAACAGCTGATTGCGAATAGCGAATGGGAAAGGTGTTGGGATAGTAGCGTAATAATTCGTTAGGTGTGAACGACAGCTTTAAACCTTTTTTTTGAATTCGATCGAACGATCCAAAAGTGGATGAAGCGTGTTGCGTAAATAATCAAAATGGCGGATGAGCTAGGGTAAATATTGGGGCTGTAATGTGAATTGGACTCTGTATGGTGGATCGTAACGTTATCGGTGTGACATGTGAACTATCGACGCCGGGCGTCGCGGCGACCGAGAAAAGCTGGAATTAACTCCATTCGCCCTGGGCTTAATAACGAAGTTCCCAACGAGTTTATCAACATTTCACAGTTTCATTCTAGCGTCGGAGTAAACTAAAACATATTCCTTACTTCAAAACTAATCCGAGTTCTTCCAACTTCGGGAAACTTCGGTCTCGAGTCTCGCGTCTCGCTCGGCTTTCCGATTTCGCCAGGACAACTCCCTCTTCAAATACGGACAAACATCTTCTTATTCAACTTTATTCCTTTTTTTTCTCTATCTCTCTCTCTCTCTCTCTCTCTCTCTTATTCCGCCCTTGTATTTTCCTTCAACTTTTCCGATTTAGCCACTAACCGACTATTTCACTTGGTTACCATTGTCGGTTTGCTTTGCAGCGGAAGTTATTTACGAATTTGAAGAAACTATGGAAAAAAAAAATATTTTCATATAATATATATATATATACCGTTGCCCGTAGTAACGTTGGAGATAATTTAAATAAATTAAAAAATCCAAAAAAATAAAATCTTGAAATTACTTCTTTGTACTTCTACTCAAGAGAATTTTATATCGATTCCTGATCGATCTTCCAGCACGTTTCGAAAGTTGTTAAACTTTTTCGATTTACTCAGCAAACGAGTAGTCACTTCCAGTCGTGATGCAACTACAGCTAGTAGTACAGTGGATATACGGCGATATACCGTATACATACAGTGCGGGTAAAGTAAATTTAAAATGTTTTATTCAAAACAATTTTCCTCGCGTAATTTAATATTCCTTTTTTTATATCGCCGAACGATGCAAATTAATTAGAATTAAGTACGGACAATTTATAGCAGTGCTTTTATTACGTTTCTTATAATCGACTCTCGGATACACCCTTGGAAATGAACGCCGACTTCCTTTCACCGAGTCTAACGAGTCGGGAGGAGTCACAGAAGCGGGAAATTCAACGAAGCGCGAGCGTCCCTAATTTTCATAAACAATCCACGTCGACTGTAATGACACAGTGACATTAGACCTTTGACCCCCCTCGAGGGGAATCGTGGAGAAGAGGGGGAGGTCTCGCTATTCAGTCCTAAAAGACCTATTTTACCGTTGGCTGTCTCATCCAATTCCGCGTTCCCTGTTCAAAAAGTATTAACGTGCCAGAGCCTCACTTTGGTGCTAATTAAGTGTGAATATTTCCATAATTGTGAGTTAAAGTTCAGTGTGAAAAAAAAAAGAAACCGAAACGTAAGTATCACAGTATAAATTCCGTGCAGGAATTTCGAATAAAACTGTCACGGCCGTCCCTCATACAGCGCCTCTTACGGCGACAGGTGGTGGCGAGAGCGATTTATCAAGTTCGAAGTTTATCCGAGGCGTCTGACGGAGTAAAATAAGTAAAGAGTAGAACGTGCGCGGCCGCGGCGTCGTAAATTCGTTCTCTCGGACGTCGCGGCGTCCCTACTTTCACGAGACTGTTGCATTATTGACTGTGATCGCCGCATGCATCGTCCATTGAAGTAATTGTAATATACGAGACGCCCGGCTAAGTGCACAATGACTCGCTCCTCGTATATAGTACACGGGATGCTATTAAATTCCGCGATAAGAATTTATTGTGGTCGAGCCTTTATAAATCCGAGGGATATTATAGCGTCGTGAAATCGTGCATTAGCATCGGAGCGACCGCAGCGCCGCCGCGCGGGCTGCGACCGAAACTGGTTGTCGAAGCGTCATATCGATGCCCGGTAATATTTTTCCCCAACGTACGAAATTCATCGCGGAAAGTTTCTGGGACTTTACTGATATATCGAGCGATAAAAATACCCATGGCAATTACATCTAATACATATATCAAACTCTATCACGACACTGGGTAATATACGTGGACCGCGTGTGTCTCGAGAAGAAAAATTAAACCGCTCTAGATCGAATGGCTCGATTCTCACTACGCGATTCCATCAAGTTTAATAAGCTTGGACGGGCTCTGCATGGGTTAGACTGTCGACAGGAGGAAGGCTGCACTGCTGGGATTGTCAGCCTCTAAATCACGTCCACCGAAACGTGTTACGGTACGGTTACTGTAACCCTATTATCGTAATTATTGATTTCAGTCTGGCTACTGCCTCCGCCATTACGTGCAATATGCCATTAACCTCCAACGTATAATATGTATCTTCGACGAGTTTACGTGCCTCTCCGCATACTTATATATGCAGCTCTGGCATACTTTTCCATTTGCCTTTATAACCTATACCTTGCGACTGCATACCTGACAGCTTACCTAACCTAACTTATATATCGCATATATATATAATGTTCTTTTCGCTAGATCGAAGATCTTAATTACTTCTGAGATTTTTTAGGAATGCTGACTACCTGTACCTGATCGACCAATCTTGATCTCAATATTTATTAATACCAACGGACCAATAGCAGGTGCGAATTTCTTACTCCAGCATCCTGATTACCCATAGATCCTGAATCATAATTCAATGTTGGGTGCTGATTGCGAAATCTTTCCTAAGATCAGTCGATGTGTACAGGTACCCAGGATTTTATTTTAGGGCGAAAAGTGAACGTGATCAAACTGTATTTTCGTCTGCTGCTCTGTGTGAGATCCGAGACGATATATATAGTTATATACACCGAAGATCCAATCATGTCTCGGCGGATGCTGCGAGTAGCCGAAGAGTCTTAAGGATGAAGTCCGCGCTTCTAGAAGTAATTCGTGCCCATATCTGCTCGTAAACGAACCAGTAAATTTTTCAACGAACTGAATAATTCCTACGTGATTCGAGGATGGAGGAGAAAGTTTTATTACGTAACAAAGTGTTTGGAGATGAACCCGTAAAACGCAGATAGAATACGAGAATATTAGAAGGTGCCAAGGCTCCAGCCTCCCCTAGGGACGTGCACTTTGGCTCGAAGCGTTTCTTCTTAATCTTATTTTGTTTCTCTTACGCTTTCTGCTTCATCAAGATCATCCCTCTCACTTTTTCACGTTACGAAGCCAACAAGGACAGACGCCATGAGCGGCGAACATCTCCCTTGAGAAAACCGCGGCTGAATTTTCACGCTTATCCTTCGACCCGTTTGAGCTGCAAGTTCAGGTCGAATCAAGGAGACGTGAACTTTGACCTGAATTCTTAGAAAGACAATGAAAACCCGGGGACGAGATTAAATCAGCCACAGTCAAATTGCAAAGCAGTCACGATTAATCGATATATTTTATTCGATAAATCGAACGCCGATCGATATCATCGGGACGATCGATATACGATTATTCAGTCATTTAATTTCAAGATTAAGATTTTTTTCACTCGCCATAACTCAACCCGCAACCCTTTGATTGGATGCTGCGCGTCGAGGGAAACAAACAGAGTCCCTCGTGTACAGTCAGTGTTAATTCAACTAATTATCAAAGTCAATTACACCTTTGGGTGTTGAAACTCTGATTCAGTTTCTAACGACTCGTTTCCTTCTACCCCTTTTCCAGCAGCCAGCATCCCTCCAACAAATCCGAACCTGACGCTCTGCACCGTCCTTCCTTCCGTAATTAAGAAATGTACATGCGGATTGTCAATCTTGAACACCCCTTATGTATTTATTCGCTCCAGCAGATGGATACCTCACGGCTCGTAAATCGTCACTAGACGTCGTTAACCCCATTTTATGTGATTCCTGGATACGTTTCGCCCTTGAAGATACATATATATACATATATACGATTATATATATATATATATTATTTCTTGACACAGTATATACATTCACGATCATCTACTTGCCGTAACTATCTTTCCTAATTGCAGCACTATATTTAAAAGTTAATTATTTATAAGACACCCTTTATGTGGAGGTTACCCCGGTACCTGAGACCACCGGGACCAAATTTACCCTTGGCTTTAAACAAAAAGCTCTCTAACAATGTGTGTACTTGTATATATATATATATATATAAGAAGGCTTCTATGCTTTCCTCGAAAGTTTGAAAGTTCTCAGCGCCTTCGAAGATAGTCGCGTGGACGAGGGTGAGAGGGGGTGCCAAGAGACTATGGGGGGGCTGGGAGGGGTCGAAAGACACTTCCCCTCGGTCCTTTATTCTGTAAAATCGACGATCGCTGCAAGTCCGCGCACTAATGCACGTATCCAACGGCGAAGCCTCGGGAAAACTTTTCACCTTATGGAAATCACTTTAGGAACTCGAGAGAGAGCTTTTCTCTTAACTGCCTGCGGATATTCGGATCGGCCATCATCATCAGGCAAAGGTGTGTATCAACCCTGGTATCTCGTATTGTGCTTGCCCAGCATACTTTTACGTCTGACAGAAGAAAGATGGCGGCGGAAGTGAGAGTAGAAAAATAAAAGAGAAATAATAGAGAATGGTACTGTATGTACGAGAGGAGTATAGAAATATATATATATATATGTAGGGTCTGGTTGGGTAGGTTTTAGTAACTCGTGGATCGAAGAAAAGAGGCCGCAGGCATTCGCGATAAAAAGTACTACTTCGATATTGGAAAAAGTCCTGGCGTTTATCGCTGCATGAGTAACGCCTTTACCTTCGTGCTCCCCCTGTTCCCCCCTTTGCCTTCAGCCATCTTGGAATTACACTACCAAAGTCAATCTAGCGTGCGTAAGCTTCGACCATTATTACGATGGGATCTCCTGTCGTCTCGTTGGAAACTTCGATGTTGGATCTTCTTTGATATATAGTCTGTGAACTAGAATTCACCCCTAATGATATTATGATGGTCGACGTAGACTGGATAACAAAAAAATTGAATAAAAATTCCAAAAGAAAAGACTTTTAGTTTTATAATTTTTATTATTTTTTTTTTTGGACGGCTTAACATCTTTCGATCTACGGTGGATCTGATAAGGGTGCAGCACAGCCTCCCTCTGCCCCTTGTGAATCACCATAGGGAAAGCAGAAAGCGTAAAACGAGGGTGACGAGAGAGCGATAAAAATTGAAGAGACGTCAAGATTCTTAAAGGATGAAGCGAAAGAGAAATATATATGACGCCCAAATTTGCATCCCTCGCACAGGTCCATCCCCCTTAGATCCTCTTCTCGTGTCAGATTAAAAAACCAGACTTCGGGACAGCCCAGGGCTACGTCCTTTCTCCCGTAAGATGACGTTACGACCAATTCACATAGAGTCCAATTATTAACAGCTCGAGGGTAGAGGAGTGTCTTTGATCATTCCAAAGACGTCCCTTGTCTCCGCTGCATTCCAATAATTCAAACATTGTTTCTCGGCAGGGAAAACTTCAGATTCGAAATTCTCCTCTGGAACGACGTGCTTGAAGAATTTTGCATGAAAAAGGAAGAGAAAAAAAAAATTTAATTCAATCTTACCCTTGAAATTATTCTGATCAGTGGTATTTATCAAAGACACGGTGAGTCTGGCGAAACGATTACTTTACTATTGGGGGACTTGTTATACACAGGTATATAACCTTGCTTTACATATACATATATATAAGATTAAAAAAAACAAGTATAATGAACTTGTTTAATGAGTGTTCGCTAAGAGTTCTGCTCGTAGCAATATATGTATATGCCAGGGTAGCCACCGCTTTGCAATTATAATAACGTAGTCAGCACGATGCTATCTGCGGTTTGAGATGTCACTGAAATGTTGCAACGTCAGGAACTTTGTTCAAGATAGGAGATGATCTAGAGAGAGAGAGAGAGAGAGAGAAAGAGAGAGAGAGAGAGAGAGAGAGAGAGAGAGAGAGAGAATCAAGTACCCACGTAGGTATAGTTATGTATCGTGACTATGATAATTATTGTAAGTCCCGACCTGGTAGATCCTCCACGTGGTGGAACTGCACTGGGCATTCGTTTCTGTGAACCGATACTCGGAGCTACAAGGCTACAATAATTACCAGAGAATGCATTGTTACTGTGGGAACTTCGTGTATCGCCATTACGTACACCTTCGATAATCACATTCTAATGGGGGATCCGTGTTAATATCTACCAAATGTATTTTACCTGTACGTGGCAACAGGCTTTTCGCATATGAATACATTAGTAGTTTCGATATTGACACGAGTTATGGATTAGGGGTGTGTTAATTGAAATTTTGATTTTGAAAATTTTTTTTGTATTCATAGTAATAGGGGATAGTAGAGGGGTGGGTTTATGAACGCTTTTTTTGAACCCTTGGATGTGGCGAAAAATTTAACGAGGGGAAGTTTTTTTTACTGTATGATACGGGGTAGGCAGGATAGTTTGGTAGGACTGGATTTTTTTCACCCTACTTTAATCCTGTACTTTGTCTTAAGTGATGTAATTTTTTTTAAGGGCAAAACGTTGTTTTTTTTTTAATTTTTATTTACCATTTTGTATAATGCGATGGGATTTATGTAATTAGAAAATTTGTGTTTTTCGGGTAAATATTAATTTGGTACCGCTATTTTATATTTCCTCTGTATTTTGTGTTCCATTGTAACGGGTGATCAAGAGATACTGCGGTATTGGTACCAAACAGAGTTACAATCAATTAGGTTGCCTTACGTGTACATCTCTAATGAATTATTAGGCTTGTCATTGTACAGGTGTACTGTGTATTACGTAAGCACGAGTTTCCGTTACCGACCCCGGCAACGCCTTGTTAATCGATAGTCTTATGCAAATGCACAACAGTATCGCGTTCCAGAATCAAAATGTATCGATGAGTCACTCGCTCGTCCTGAGCCGAGTCGAAAGATCAAGGCCGCCCAATAAAATTCACTGCAATCGAAGCAAAACGAGCCGAGCATAAAAAAATTCCGTGAATCGAAAATTTTGAAAAAGTCAAAAAAAAATTAAACTCTTAAAGATTCCCCAGACGACATAAAACCAGATTTCCAAGTCTACCGGTATGACTTGACTTGGACTTTATTTGCATAATCAACCGCACGTTTCATCCCCAACGGGTATAAAAGACATGTAAAAGCTTTCGTGAATTCAATTGACCCTTTGTCAATTATTCAAGATCGATTAATCGATATAAAAAAGTCCACCCCCTCGTCACCCTGAGAAAGTACAGCAAATTTCCAAAAGGGTTGTACATCGACGAAATGAATTTTTTAACCTCCATTAGCGCATCTCGCCGTTAAAAATAAAAGCCCTAAAGTTTGATTGAGAAAAGGGTCAAAGGTCAATTCTAAAAATAAATGAAAATTCAGCCCCCAAAATACACGAGTGTTTAATTACAGCCGACTTATACGACGCTAAAGGGTAGTTGAAGAAAATTTTTATAATTTCTATAATTTCTATACCATAATTCACATTGCCAACCTACCCTTAGCTCATACTGTTTCTTCCTTCTAGCTCCTTTTCCAACCCCCATTCTCCACCCTTAGCTCTTACGTCACACCGTTCACTTCCTTCCCACCTTCAACTCTGAATTGTTAATTCTGATTACCCTCGCAACCCCACCTACCCTTCTCATACCTACCACCCCCCCCCCCGTCCCATCCCTTCGTCATTCAACATCTAGCTACTTTAACCTACCCACCTTTCACCTAATGTCCTACCATTTATGGCAGAGTCGAATCACATTTCGGGCTTGGGAGATGTTACTCCCATTTACGAAAAGTCATTAGCGCCAGTCGCTCCTAACTTTTCCGATTTTTCAGCCCTCGTTATATTCACGACAGAGCAGGACTTTAAGTATAATCGACTTCGTACACTATCGATACCTTAAAAACTCATTATTCAACGCGACACATATACAATATTAAATTGTTGCACTGTTTCTATTAAAATCGTATATCGCCATCAGCGTATAAAAATCTTCCTCGACGCAAACCCATTCCCCAAAGTCATTAATTACAATTAAAAATACAGCCTGTAAAAATTTCAGGTATTTTCCAAAAAAAAAATTTTTGTACACATTCAGATCCATTATTCGGTTTACGTATCCGAATACCGATTATCTTGAAGCGACCGTAAACGCTACTCTAACCTTAACCTACAGCTGGGGGTCTTTTCCTTGGTACAGAATAGGGACAGGGTCTCTCAGCCTCCATCTTCAAGTACCATCATACGTTTCGAAGTTTCAAACTATAATTACATAATAATCCCACCCCTACGAGAATCCCGTTTTAACCGTGTCCAACCAACCCTCAACCCTTAGCGCGACTCCACCCCATCAAAATTCACACTGCTCATTTTCCCCCGTGGAATTCGACGTATCCAATAGAAATTTCCTAGTAATTCACAACGGCTCTACCAGGGCTAACCACATTGATTCCATTAACGGAATTCGCGTATCGCAATACCCAGGCATCCCCCGTTCACCTAGCGAATCAGCATTGTTTGGCCGATGATCTGCCCTCCGGATTTTGGACGTTCTTGCCATCTGCCGCGGCAGTCATTTACGACTAAACACGAGACCTAACCTCCAAAATCCTTTTGTAAGTCGATGCAAGCTCACAGTCACTGGTACAGGAGTAAATAAGAGCCTCATAGGAATATGGGTTGCCAGGACGATAAGAGCTTTCCTAAACCCTTAACCGATATAACCGTCAGGCACTCTAGGTAGATACGAGAGTCCCGGAAGTTCTGGTTGGGAAACCCTGAACTCTGTTATACCGGGTGCTACGAACAGTACGAACCCAGAGTCCTGAGACTATAGCTTTAGGAGGGGATAGCTCCCGGGGAACCGCTTTTGCATTTTTAATCCAGCAGACTCGTGAATTGATAATTCCGTGCCATACGCTGATCTTGCTTGCTTCGCTCTAGACTCCTGAATAAGAGAGTTTCAAGAAAAATTAAACAGAGTCAGTTTTCTTATTCTTTTGAAATCCCGATAAGCTCTATTGGGAGGAGTGTGTATTTTTGATTGAAATACTTAATTTTTTCTCTATAATATATTTTGATAACTTGAAATTGTTTTTTTATCTCATATCTGATATTTATGTTTGGCATTAATATACGTCGACACTTTTAAGTATTTCTATAGACTTCCGGTGTAGATTTCGGACTGGGTCTATGATAACCTAGTTGGTCCTGGACCAATGTATATTTCGTAGGATGATTAACGGCAGGTCGTATACCCAGCCAAAACACCCTTTGGATTTATGTAAATTTCTAGCGTGCCCGATCGGAATGTATATTAATGTAAATTTAGTATAACGTGGGGGTAGAGCGTGGTGCCGTCTTCGAGTGGGAGATTCTGGTATTGTTCGGCTGTAAAGGAAATACGAGAGGAGGCCGTAGCGACGCGGCCATTAAGCCCGTATAAAATCTAAGGAAGACGTAGAGGACGAACTCGTTGCGCAACAATCTTGTCTGTTCTCGGCAATTAACTCGATCGTCCTGAAATAATTAACAGTCGGATCCGAGCGAATAGTGTGTTCTTGTACGATTGGCAATATCCAACCTGGGTTAACGTGTTCGTTAAGATAAAATTATACAGAGACGGGTTTAGATGCGTCGATCCTGTTTAATGTGATACGCGTCAATATATAGTATAACGGGTGGTCGCTTTGTACTGTTATAACAGTTTCTACGAATGAAATTAATTATTGGATATACTGTATGATTTAATGATAATTTTTATTGTGAATTATTAATTTTTTTCTTCTTCTTCTTCTTCTTCTAGTCACGGCAAATCATCCACCTCAAAGACCGTGGATTCCTTTGACCAGGCCCAACAGGACAAGGCCAACTTGTAAGTAGATAATATTTTGGTGTATATAAAATTAATTATTAATTATTTACGTTTCGTCGATTTTATGACGTAATTTCCATTTTTTTTTTCGAAAATCTGTCACGTATGATGACGCTTTTTTTTGGGGATGATTGTATCGAAATTGTAATCAGGTCAGAATTATCTCAAAGCGGATCTTGTACACTTTGGTCGATACGAGGCAGAGGAGAATTCAAATTGAGCGCCCGGAACTTTACCGCCATTGGGTGTGACGTGGGACCACGACTTCCGGTCGGAAAGGCTAGAGACTCTCGCCGAACCTATAATGCAAATTTGAATAATTAAATCATTCCGTTCTAATTTATATACGAGAGCTCGTGAGATACCTCTGCTGGGGTATAATTAGTAATATCGTTATTATATATTTATGATTATTATAAGACGACCTGACGAAGCTTCCTTCTTGAAGAATATTTTCGAGCCGTTAAAAATTCAGCAAACTTTCTCTATTTAATCAACCGGAAATTGAATCGACGAAGTAACGACAGAAATGTCGGACTCCCCTTTCGATTTCCTCTCTATGAAATCAGTGGTGTATACGTGGATCCAGTTTACGAATCAAACGACGTGGTTTTTCACATATGCACCATTATATACGAAAATAATTATGATGCAGGTTAAATTGGATCTATTTGATTTTACGCTTTGCTAGTAAATAGATGCGACATGAAATAGCTTTATAAAATTACGTGTCTAAGTGCTTGAAGTTTTTATAAAAACGTACCGTGGAATAGGTCCTCCCGTAGCTAATTTCCGGAAGTCCCCTACCTTGCTACAAGAGCTACCGTAGCTCCTGTATGGTCGAACTAGAGACAGTTTTTGTTGATCGAGAAAAAAGCTCAAAGTCCTGAGACCCGAACTAGGCTGTCCGCTTCCGCCGCAGCCTCATAAAACCGGAAGACAAGGCAGCCCATAAAAAATTGCGATCAGCCCTAGTCTCGTCGACAGGAACTAAAGACGGCAGGAGCAGAGCGACTGTCCAAAGTCGGCTGATGCTCAAGAGATCATAAATTACCCTTACGACCTTCATCACTGCCCACAACGAGCCGAAACTAGAAGCAGGTTAAACTTAAGGAGCCACCACCTTGTTACCGAAAGTGAAACCCGGTAAACCGTCGATCCCAGGGCAAAATGTTTAGAACAGAGGGTGATCAGGTGACTGGAAATGCACCCGTAATCCAAGTGGAGTATCGCAAACAAACACGAGCTGACTTGACTGCCTTCCCTAGGGAGATTGCTATAAGGGACGCTACCCAAGACTCCCTACCATTCAAACCGTCTTGGCTTATTTGCTACGGAATGGACAGTGACATCAAAGTAACGTCATAGCGAAGTTATAGCCCCGCAGAAGGAAGTAGGAAAAATTGTTAAGAGTGGCAATGAAAGTGAGAGAAAGAGTAGCGAACAGACAGAGCCAGGTAACAAAGTGGAAGGGAAAGCACGCACGCGCCCAAGACCGAAGAGGGTCCGTGGAGGAATGAGACTCTCTCGGCCGCTCCAGTCCCTCGCAATACCAGACAGTCCCCCCCACCACTCGGCCACTACAGCCAGCAGTGCTGCCTCTCGCGACAAATTTTTCAATTACAATTTCCAGTACCCGCTCTCCCTCGCAGCAGCTCGAGCGTTTGTTGTGTCTGTCGTTCGTTTGAAAATACAAATATAACGCAGGGGCTTGCATCGTCTGTTATTGACTCTCGTTTCAGAACGTAATATTATTACGGCCTAGAAGAGACTCCTCACGGGCTATTCGGTACGTTAAAAGCAGACAAAACAATATCGTAAATGAATTCCATGTATCATTATAACGACGGTAATCGATTGCAATTATAAAACCCGTCTTAGTTACAGAATTACCGTAACGAAGTGCCCATTACGTATCTCCGTATGCAAGAAACCTAGTAACAGCCTAAGGAGACTCATAACTCAATGACACTATTATGCCATTAGTGCATTATAATAATAAGGACGCGGTTAATTGATAATTGTCAGTCACTGCCACATATAGTAAACGAAAAAAAAAAAAAAGAAAAAAATTTATCAATTATCATTAATTTTCACCGATACCAAACACGAGGAGAAAAATCATTTTCTTTCAGTCCCAAGCATAATCGTATCTTGTTCGACCTAGGGCGAAACTTGGCTCCTCGCAATTAGACCGAGACGATCCAATATATTCGACTGGGTCGGGGAATCAACCTTGTAAGGGTATCTGGCATTCGGTGCGTTATCCTTGTAACAAATGTAAATCGATAAATGGCGGCTGACTGGTAGGTTTGCAGTCGTCCGTACCGGTCGTGGCTGAGCGATTCTAGATTACGTTAATAGTCCTATCGCAAGGGTATCGTGTACAGTACAGTATATGGTAATTCCTGCAACGTGCCAATTAGAAAGATACCGCATGTCAAATTTTGATATATAAAAGGACCTTTGACCTTTTTTATAATTATATAAAGTTTCAAAATTCGGCTTGCGTCATTGATCATCTAATAATGATTCTCTGATCGTACTGTAGAAGACATATGTATACCTAGCGAAGATCAATGCAGGGTTAGTCAAAGCGAAGAGTTGGGTCTGGTTTGATGAAGCGTGACGAGATCAGCCTAGGTGGAGTGAGACAAGGTGAAGCTACGCAACCTTCCTCAACGAAGCCCACCTTGAGGAGAGCGGTCAGTGCTGGTCAGGATTGGTCAGTACTCTGACGTAGCAGGCTGGCCAGTTTCGCTGCCTGGAGCATCACGTCGTGCCTGGGTACCAGGGCGCACCATCTGGACAGATTTATTGCACGGCGAAGCTCGGCACGGCAGAGCACAACCGCTTCTGGCCAAAAAGAAGCCATTGTCAGCTTCTACAGAATAGAAGCAATAAATCATTTCATTATAGTTTACGCTATTCATTATTTATAATGCGATCCCATTATATTTCCGATGTACGCGGTACACTCGTCTTTTTATTCGTGGACTATTTCTCCTGGTCTCCTCTACCCCTCTTACCCCGTGATCCTCTTATTCTTCCTCTTCCTCCATCAGGGTCCACTACTCCTACTACTACTACTACTACTTCTTTTTCTTCTTCTTCTTCTTCTTGTATACCGTTGGGAGAAACTGATCGTTGCGGAAGTTACGACCTCCGGAACGAAAACGACTGTTATTCCCTCAGCCAAAAGTTCACGATGCGGTGAAACAGAGGTTAGGTATTGGAAACTGATAGACGTGATAAGAAATCACTCGGCACTTATAAGCTTTAGGTGTAGAAATATATAGATACAGTATATGTATCTATATATTTCTACACCTAAACATATGTACGTGTAAAGTATATAATGAATATCTAAGTGAATTTATTTATGATGAGAACAGGCATAATCGCCGTTTGTAAGAAGCCGCGAGGATCGTTAAAGACAACACTAGAAATGTATATATATATGTGTGTGTGTGTGTGTGTGTGTGTGTGTGTGTGGTATATAGGAAAAGAGGATTAACGACTGCGGTGGAATTGTGCGTCATAATTATTTCTATTTGCGACACATCTCACGGTCACGGTCATTATATACGCGCCACATGTAAAAGACGATCGATAGTAGCCGGGACGATTATTTATTGGCGGTCACGCGTAATCATGGCCACGCAATGCGAACAGCCTCCATCTCTCCTGTACCGCAACTCGCAGCTCGCGAGGTTTAGATCCCCGGAGCGATTTATGGCGCGATAAAGCGCATTACCGATTTCGGTATCGAATCGGGCAAACTCGTTTATTTATGACCGAGAATCTTCACCGCGCAGTTTGTCTGGCTCGAAGTTTAATTTAGTTGTCGGAGCGATCGTCAGGGGGCTACGTGGGGTCCGTAACCATAGCAACATTTTGTTACGGAAAAAACCCGAAGTCGACCGAGACTTGCCGAGCCTAGCCGAGAGACGAAAGGCCCTTTGGTCTGGCAGCCGGTCTTGATATATTACTACGTAAGTGCTCACTTCTCAAACAAAGTGCCGTTAACTACGCTTTACAAACTACCAACGAGCTATTTTACACACCGACGCTACTTGCTGACCGATTCATTTAACTCGGTAAAGTGTATCAACAACGGACTGCCGGCCATGAACTTCAACGCTCTAGTGGCGCCTCTGGTGGTGAACGGAAGAACGGCAAACAGGTGGCGACAACAGAATTAAATTAGTCGCGCGCAACGAACTCTCTGGCGTTACGGCAAGCGCTTTCTTTCTTTCTTTCTTTCTTTCCAGCTTCTTTTATTACTTCACTTAGGTTAAGTTTCTCTTGATCATTTCTTTTTACAAATTACTCTTTAGTTTGTACTCTTTTTTTTTTATATCCGTCGTTCTCTACCTTGTTTGGTCTCACTTTAATTTTCTTCAGACGTCGGAATTTTTTTAATGGCGAAACACATTTTCACGTAATTCCTTAACGCGATAGGCTTATATAATATATATATATATTTTTTTTTAAGGTAACACGGAATTTTTTAATGTCTCTAAACGTCATTAAAAAAATATCAACCTTACGTCCCTATATTATGTCTCGTACACGATACGCCCCTATGCATAAATTAAACCAGCCTGTCTGGATTTTATGGAACCGCTTTCGCGAACTCTTGAGGCAGGTCATGGCATCGATGACCTCGAAAATTCCAAAGTTGTTCTTGAATGAATCCAGCTACGCGCATTTGTACGTAAACTCGATACGTGAGGTATAACGTATATTTGCTAAGGAACGAAAGAGACGCGTCATTCGCATGCAGATTATAAGATCGCACTTTTACTCTCCAGTACAAGTTTCCTCGTCGTCACATATTTTTATAAAAGTATTTTACCCAATTCACGATTATAATTCGTTCTTTGAAACGACAGGTAATAAAAAAAATTTCGAAACCTCACAGACGCCATCTTATCTATTTTCTGTTCACAGAAATACTACAGTCGCACGTAGTGAACAGGAAGATTAATCGGACGGTCTTAGCGGTTAGCCATTAATCTGTAGCTCCTTATACAAATCATTTTGGAAGTCTGTCCCCGTTCTAGCCACTTATCTCCAACGGGTCCGCAAGGTTTATATACTACGTGTATATATACACGTAATAAGATTCTTAATTAACGCGATAATGACGTAATCTTCATCCTAAAATCTCACGTCTTTGCATTCCCACCTGGTTACACCTGTCTCAGGTGACCGTGTACTTTCGGATATGAAAATTGCCCGTTAAAACTTTATTAAATAATTAGGCCTACGTTCTTAAAGGATATTAGGCATTATCCTGTATAAGCTCAAAGCGATATCAAACCTCTATACCTATATCCATCATTAATGTCCTCATCTTCATCCCATCACCCATTTTGAATCTCCCTCTTTTTATTTCGATCGTCATGAAAAGCCTTCGCCGAGGGGACTGTTAAATAACAGCAATGCCTATCGTGCGGTGAAAAGTACAAAGGCTTTAAAATTTATTACCAGCCGCGCATTCATCCCGAAGCTTGACGATCGTCACGGCGACAGCTCATCCCCTGGGTTATAGGTACGTCGACCTGAAAACGGAATCAGAATTCAAATAAAGATCTAATGAGGAAACACGATCACGCCCGTATACGAGTTTACTGTTTCAGTGGTACGATTAAGTATCTCGTTCATATTGAATTTACGGAAACGAGAATTTTGATTTTTTGTAGAAAAAAATTTTTTATCAGACACACTATACCATAGGATATAACAGTACGTACAGGACGTTAAAATAGAAAGCGCGTTCCAGTTACTATGTGTGGTAAAAATAATATTGACTAATTGCGTAACACCAACCGATGACGAACCTCTGCTGTGGCTATTTTGTCCAGACGAGCCCATTATCAAGGGAATGCAGATTACACGGCAGCCTGTAGAGACGCAACGCGAAAGCGGAAAGGCAGAACCCGCGAGAGGAGAAGGGAGCAGTGACATCGTGCAATTAGTAGCTGCTACTATTCCTGCTTGTTTTATTGCACGGAAACTGCAGTGCAGGAGAATGCGCAAGAGGAACGCGTCTACCTGGTACAAAGTACGTAGACGCAGTTAAGCACGAGGCATAATAAAAATACGTGAGAAACAAATGAAGCGTAGCGTACTTACCGTACGCGTATAAATAGGATAGAGTCACGGTCGTAGAGTCTCCGTAGAGTAACCGACAGTGGATACTGCAACACAATTGATCCTGTAATAATTAACAGAAAGTCCGTGGATACAGCCGGTATTATATTTCCACTGGCGAAAACCAGTCGGCTATGTAGGTAGGTAAGCAACGCACACATAACCTCTGTACTGTCGTCCCGTGGTAGCAACGTGCAGCCAGCGGTGTCGTAGCCTGGAGGCTTCAACGGCGGCTACTACATATTTCTCCGTGGTAAACACTTCGTGGGGAAAGTGATTAACAAGTTGGCTGGCTTTGAAGCGATGGCTTCGGTCTCCGTTCCCGGCGGAGCCGACGGTGGCGCGACTAGCGGCGTCTCGTCGACACTAGGGCTCCGCCTCGGGCTGCGCATCTGTTTAGTTTACGACTTGCAGATTCTCGTCCCTCGAACCGCCCGTTGCCGTTGGTACTACTGTCCGCTACGTGACAAACTATCGTCCTATAGTTGGCCAGATACGGAGCAGATACAGATCTCACCAAGTTCCTATCTCCAGACACGGATCGCTTCGCATTGGTTCTTGTTCCTCGTCACTGATGCTGACTCTATATACCTCCTGGTGCAACGGATTTTACTAGAGATACAGTCGAGCCTTATCAACTTCCTGATACTTTTCTTGGGTTCTTTGATCTTTAGTTTTTTTAGAACGTCGCACGGGTAAGACTGTCTTTAACGTTTGTACCAAGATTTTTTTTTATCTCTTAAACCTATGTCAGATTCATTTATGAGTACGGATTTTTACTGTACTATCACCCGACCCCGCTTCATTGCTCCCGTGAGATTTTACGCACAGGTACTCTCAGTCTTTATTTACATTTTTGAAAATAATTTTTCCAACGAAAATCCTATGGAAGGAATTACATTTCAAATTACCATATACATTTGGCTGGGGATGCTGCGGATACTCGTATCTCCTATTTCATCTCCGACATTCATTTTTCTGTTACACTTATCCTATCTGCGGACTGTGTATATATTTATTTGCTTTATATACAGGAAGTACACAGCGTTTTCCTGGACTTAACGAAATTGCCATTTCATTTCCAGCACCTTCGCTTCGTTACCGGTCCTCGAGGCTGTCCTTCTAATCTCATTATCCGTCCTATCAATGATCCTTCGTAATAAGATATATGCCCTAATGGAATAGCAAAAATTGATTAGCTCCAGGGTTCAAACGTCGTTATCGGTTTCACCGGTTTTTTTTTTTCCTCTTACCACAACGACAGGGGTCAATGACTCTCTGGACCTACTTCATCCTCCGGTGTGTCCAAGTTTCGAGTAGATCTCAAGTGATACCTCCAGTCTTTCCTCTACCCCTAAATTCGATCTTTGACACACGTACCGAAAAGCAGGCTTGCCAATAGCTCCGGTATCCCTATAAAAAATATATGTATACACAGTACGAACATTTGCCGGTTCTTGATAAGGCGAAAGAATGAAGGCAAAAGAAATGAGAACAACGACAGCAACAACGCTCTCGGCCTCTCGCTCCTGTAATACGAAAGGGTTAAATTGCACTTTGCAAAACATCACGCGGAATGCGTCGGACGATACAGCACGCGCAGTTAATTGAATTCCGCAATGGAGACGAAGGAACGAACGACTATATATATATACATACACTCACGTAAGTACAGTACACAAAGTATCCGGCCATACGGCCCTATGCGGCCGGACGGTCCAGGCTGGTTCGACGCAGCCGGCTCTTTTATAGAAACAGCCTGCACTACACTCTTTACCCCGTGTACACCTGGCACAGTCTAAGACTTCCTCTCCGTTCTCGCCACCTGACCCGCACTTATCTCGATTCAGGACACTTACTTTACTGACCGTAGCCACTTTATCGGGGAACTGCAATTGTGCCAAGGGAAAATGGATCAAATGCATTAGTCTCATCTGATCTGGACAATATAATAAAACAAGTTCATCCAGAGTTCCTGGACGATATTACGTATCACATTAATTCATTATATCCGTACCCACATGCATTAAGGAAATTAAAGTTTGCAGAGACGATAAGGGTGGATACGTGGTTCGATAAAAAATGTGATATTTATCAAAAAAAAATTTTTTTAATTATATTATAAAACTCTACTATATATATATAGTCCACGTCTTATATCTTTACTATCAACCCTTATTGCATCCCCAACTAGCGCGTTCAACGAGACGTAAATAATTTGACAAACTCTTAAGGGAGGATCCTTATCCTTTTTATCTAGTCGGTATTCGCCACACGATAAAAGGGCTTCCCGCGAATACGTCACTGTCTTCTAGAGGGACTGTAAGGGAATATAAGAGGATATGAGGGGAGTAGAAAGGGGGGGTCGACAGGAGCGGCCATTAACGACGCATATCTCACGCAACATCGAGCCCGAATAATACCCTCTTAACACGATCGCTCCGACGGATTCACAAGAGAGATGTTGAATTCGTGTTAACTATCTGACTCGGTTCCTCATGGCCAGTGGTTGTAAAGCACGTGGGGGGGCAGAGGGGAGGGCGCGACGAACAAAGAAAGTATATAGTACCGGAGTATATGGGAAAGGGATAAAAAAGGAAAGGAAATGTATACGAAGAACAGGGTTTAGGGGGAGGGGGGGAAGAGAGGGGAAATAAATTCAACCCTCCGTAAATCCCATAACGACTCTATTGACAATCGAAAAAGGGCCTGGGCCGTATTTGATGAAGCCATCGTTACCGACGGAATGTATATTCCATAGCACGAATACAATTACGGTAATGCAACCTGAGTCTATCTGACTCTGGTTATCTGTGGAATGGCCGAGTTTCCATCTACGGCCGCACGGAGCTCCATGCGGCCCATGCTTTTTTGCTACGGGCGACCGCAGCAGGCTGATTCCTATGGGAAAAGAATATATTTCGTTGAAGCATACAAAATTGTATACACAGCTTGACGATACCTGGTAAAAAATATTACGGACGGGAATATCGAGGTAGAGATTTACCCTTGCGGAATGAAAAAAAATAAATAAATAAAATGTTTAATTTGATAAAAAAATTAAATAATGCTTATCGATTTTTAATCGACTTCCTTTGTGGATCTTTCATTTAATTCCATGACTGGCAGTCATGCATGAGATATCACCGGTACTTAGTCCACGCTATAGGGGTTTGGGGTTGTTCTTTATATTTCTCCTCTTTGATCTTTTCTCTTTGTCTAACGAACTTTGAACAGTTTTTTTTTTTTTTTTTGAAAACTACGAGCATTCGACTGTAACGATATCGCAGCCTCTAACGGATTCGCGTGGTATGCTTTTCTGTCTGATAACAGATTTTGTATGTTACACCAAAATATATATATATATATATATAGTGCTTTGACCTGCCTACTATACATAGTTGCGAAACATGTTTCTGCTATTGGATTGCGGTGAGTCTCTGCTGCACCTCAATTATTTACGTTCCTACCACCCGTTAGCGGTTATGGAACCGCTGATTTACTGAGTTAACTTGACCATCCATTTCTAGGACCAAGTGAAATTGCTCTATGCGGAAGCAAGAAAAAAAAATTGACATTTTTTTTTCATCTAACTTACGGACCAGTAGTCAAGGTCTTGAAAAAAAAATCACTCGAGACATTAATCAATATATTAATTATTAAGGATACTAATTATAGCCTGTCTTCTGTAACCTCACGTTTATCAATCATACTACTTGAATTGGATACGTGGTAGGTACGTGAAGCCTAACCATCTATATGCTGGCTATGAAATTTCCATCAGAATCTCTTCCGGGGATTTATACCAGTTTCTTCCAAGGTTTTCTAACCAACCGGAAATAAAGGTTACACAGCTAATTTCGTATTCAGAGTCAAATCACGCTGTACCACGTAAAATCAACGCGTCCTGATTCAGCTGTGTAACGTCAATTTTCTATAACTATATATGTATCTTTATGAGAAGAGGTAGATACGCAGCTACTGTATATACAGGGTGTATATAAGTTTAAAATCGGCGAATGTCTAGGTGTGGGATTTATGCAGACGACGTAGGGAGGACAGCCAGCAGCCAGCTGGCTTTACGATGATCCTCTTATCCTGAAGTCATGTCATCCTGGTTCCTTCTGAGCCAAAAGAGGACTATAACAGATTTGCATCTCCTACGGTTTGACGTTCTCAGTGAATCCACCTGGAGCGTCCCGACTGATAACGTAGTTGCCCACTTCCGGTTCTCGTACACAAAACTTGAACCTATTAAATGGAAGTAAATTATAATAAAAAGTATTTTTTTTCCACTCGAAAAAAACATCCACACGAATCCAATACTTACTTTGGTAGATCCTCCCCTCCCCGGGAAATACCCCTAGATCCAATCCACCCTTGGAAATAGAATTGGGGGATGGTGCTCGTAAAAGGCTAAAATGGCTATTTCATTGCAGCGATAAAACCAAGAACTCCTCGAGCTACGATAGTTGCCTGGGAAGTTGTATCAAATCCTTCCGAGATTAAAGTCCTCTTTCGACTCGTGCGTCTCCAAAGATTAGACTGTTTATTACTTATTTTCTGGTTAATGTCCGTCCGACCATCCCTTGAGCCGGCTTTTTTACTTTACCACAGAAAGCAGTGTGTATATATATATAGTATATATATTTTGTTTGATGGTAAATTTTATACCGTTTCCATACAACCAGACCAGTCTAATCGTCTATGGAAAATTTACGGAGCACGTAAAATCGTTAAGTCCCGGTGAACGCTGGCGACGCGTGGGAGAATCCAGTCCCGGGTATTCGCACTCTTGGCTCACGACTTTATATACTTAGGAGCGAATTCAGTCTGCTCGATCCTCTAAATAATCTCCGTGCTCTCCATTGTCCTCAGGTATATTCACGGTCATGTGCTACAACGTGCTGTGCGACAAATACGCCACGCGGCAAATGTACGGATACTGTCCGAGCTGGGCGCTCGATTGGGAGTATCGAAAAAAGGGCATCCTCGACGAGATAAGGCATTACGCCGCCGACATCATCAGCCTTCAGGAAGTCGAGACCGATCAGTTCTACAATTTCTTCCTGCCGGAGCTCAAGCACGACGGCTACGACGGGATTTTCTCGCCGAAGTCGCGAGCGAAGACGATGGCGGAAAACGATCGGAAGTACGTCGACGGGTGCGCCATTTTTTACAGAACGGCTAAGTGAGTAAACTTTGATTTTGAGTATTATATAATCTTATCCAATCTTATTTGGTTATCTTGTAACCTGTATCCTATGTGTGTCTGTGGATGTAGGGTAATCTTTTTATCTGGATATGACGATTTCTGCAAGTGTTATATATATATGGGTCTTGAAGATATTTTTTTTTCTTCTTACTTTCTAGAAAAACACTTCTCGTCATTCTTTTGGTACATACTATCGGATGCTGGATCTTAATGGTTTCTTTCCTTTTTTCTCCTGACACACTTAATTACGGCAAAAGTGAGAAATGTTATCTTTCTTCTTGTCAACTTTTTATTCCAAGCATTTTTTGTTATTTCTCTCTCTCTCTTTATTTTTTGCTCTGTTATACCAGAGGTAGAAAAATGGAGGGCGGACTGTTCATCAGAGTGGAGTCTTTGTGTCTTGGCTCTGCCTCCTTCTTAAAGTAACCTCCGAGCACGCGCCTGGGGACGATCTTTCATTTCCGCTCGTATACGCCCGCGGTACGAAAGGTTCACAATATTTCACTTCCTTAAAAGATTCTTTGCCGAATAACACAAATAATTCATCTGATATTTTTCTATTGATAATCGATTCTCGAACTAAGTCGTTTTTTTTTCGCCATATGCAAATACTCACTGAGAATTGATTGATCGATTTTCGAAAATTCCCTACGGTCATACATCTTGCATAACCTCGATCTTCGATCTTCCGTTGATACCGAAACTTTAATCCGTCTAACCCATCAGTGGACGATTTAATACGTTTTCCGTATCACGGTTTCCCGTGACTGCGAAAGGACCCGGGTGATCGAAGGGCGACAGTGCCCGAATTTAGGGTCCTTTGGGAATAACGGAATTCGTTAGAGGGTAACGTCCTAGGTGGGTCGTACGTCAATCCAGATGGATAAATTACCCAATGCGAAAAGGTCACTGGGTTCTGGAAAAAAAAATTTCCACGAGTTATTACATATTTATGTATCTTTGTAGTTTCATGAAAACGTTAATGTATACTTTACGTTGGACGAGACGGGGATATATATATATACATATATATACTTTAGGATATGTACACAGCCATTGCGAGATCTTAATTCTTATGGCGCCACTAACGTTAGAATTTACCTAAGCGACGAATGGCCAAAGTTTATCGGGCTTCTCGCGACCTTTATGACCGTAAAGTTACGGCATTTATGAAAAACGGGCTCGCTGCCAAAGTGCCGGAGTACATTAAGAATACTCGTATTACCGGGCAAAAGTGTATGGCAGTTGTTGTAAGGAGTTCATGTGGAAAAAAAAATATGTGTCTCCCCTTTCACGGCGACGAGAGACTCCTGGTGGAAACCAGACGCGACGCATAATGACGTAGCTCATCCTATCGTTGTTTTCTTCATGACAGATTTATCGTCAATGTTGCAGTTTAATTGAATTCCAGTTGGCAACATTTGTTAACGAGACGTCCGGGTTCGTCGTGCGCTGATAGGCCATTACTTGGTTACATGGCGCAAGGCCGTCTCGCCATTTTCTTTTTTACATTTCATATTCAAATATAATCGTGTAGTGATATTTGAAAATTATTCAACCAGTTCGTTTATGTCAGATCAACGTGCTAAGTCTGATCGTTATATGCACGCTGTTTATTAACACTTGGTTAAATATATATATATTATACCGTAACACGCGTACCAACTGGATGATACAATCTTGTACGTTATTTATGCACGTGATGCTGTGCTAATAGTTTTATAGGTTAGTTTGTAAAGCTGTATGTATACCAGTCGATTAGGTTTTATTTGTGAAACTAAAGTTCCGCCCAGTACTACAATTGCTTGGTTAACCCAGTAATTTAATGTAGCTCGGTGAAAATTTCAAGTTTTCAAAGTCGACGAACCAACGACCGGAAGTTGTTGGAAAATAGTAAAAGAAGATCTGCGAAGAGAAATTTTAGTAGAGAGAGGGGATACGTCATTGCGCTTGAAATCACATGAAAACTAAAATATACGTACTTAGCTCTTTCTCTCTCTCTCTTCGATCTTAGATTTGAAACAGTCGTATTTCAAGGACTGCACACGCCTCGAATTGATAGAATACCACGGGCCTTCTTTCTCGGTCGCCTCTCAGCCCTTACGAACTTTCCTGTTAGTTGGAACGGAAAGTTGTTTGAAGTACGACACGCCGGTGGCAGATAGATATAAACTTTTTGAAAGCATAGCCGAGACGACAGCCAGTCGAGTCGATACTTCCGCGGCATCTCTGTGAAATGGAGTGAAGCGTTCATCATGCTCGAGTTTCGAAATCCTCAAGAAACTTTATTTTCTCTACATGAAACGATCAGTCGTAAAATTTTCGCCATCTTGAGAGTCCGTAAAGGTTTACCGTACCATGCGAGTAGTCATTGACAGTATTAAATTGATTTAAGAGGAGAAACGTCATTCAATTACAGAATGTACATGACGTATCGTGATTCAAGTAAATTAACGATAAATATATCGTAATAATACGTTCTAAAACTTCACAACGAGCAGTACATTATATTCTTCTGAGAAAGATATGATACGATCCCGGTAAGCAGTTAAGTCAGAATATCGTGTTCCAGTAAGTGGGAAAAAGAAGCTTACCTTCCGACCACTATCGTAAATCCCACAGTCGAGAAGGAAAATAAGAAGCTCTTAATTCCAATCTCAATCAAAGATAAGCTCCTAAGAATCTTGAAAACACCCGCGTTGCTAGAACGCGAGATGCCATTTTGAATTTGCCGTTAAGTCTTGCGTCAGTGATTCCAATCGACGACGCCAGAGCGAGTTACTAGTAACTGTCATGGCCGCCTCCGTAACGTACGTGAAGTTAGCACTGTAACTTTTACTTTTTGGATTTTTTCTTTTGCTAAAAAATTGTTGGTTTTTTGTT